>JAHWFP010064587.1:12469-23715 GCA_023313725.1 Lithobius niger
TTTTTTTGCTTTCACTCATTTTCATTTTGCTTTCGTCCAGAGAGTTACGAACACAAAGGAGATGTCGAAAATAAAGTAAAGAAAAATGGAATTGCAATGCACAACTTAAAAACCACATTTACGAGCAATTGAATGTCTCGCTATTCAAAACCTAAGAGACCAAAATATCCGACTAATGAACATCCAACAGCCAGCACATCAAAACATTGCCAAAATAACGACTAGAGAACTAACAACAAGCCTCACTGAGAGATGGAAAAACTTCTGGGGCGTCAGACGAACGTCTAACTGGAAAATCGTATAATGGGATTATTGGCTAATATCTGCATAAATAAAAAATCTGGAAAATAGTCTAAACGGAATATTGTATAATGGAAAATCATCTAAAAGGAATATCGTATAATGGATAATCGTCTAACTGCAGTTTCTGATGTTATATGTATAGCCGCAGCGAGCGTGGCAGCGCGAGAGAGGCAGGGACATTATACGATTTTCCATTATACGAATTTCCAGTTAGACGATTGTCTATTATACGAATTTCCTGTTAGACGACCTTCCGTTATACTGTTATACGGTAGACGTTCTTCCAATTATGCGATTTTCCAGTTAGATGATTATCCCTCGCCCCAAAACTTCTGGCCCACTCCAGCTCGGGCGATCATGGAGAGGTGGCAATGTGAACACAACGTGACAGTTAACTCGAGCAGTGCAAAATTCAAAGTGTAAGACTCCAAAACTTGTGTTCTGCAAACTCATGAGCCTGATGAAGGCTGAATACAAAAAGCACTGTACTTATTGTGATCAGCCGAAAATTCGCTTATCATTTTATCAAGTTAATGTGTAAAATTGATAAAGATTTGGTCATAGCGTAATTTATAATTGGTCATCGCGGCTGAGCAGTGAGAGAGCTCAGCCTGGTTGCTGAAGGTTTGCGGATCTGGTCAAACCCCTGGAAAGGGGGGGAGGAGGATGGGGGAGGGGTGTCATTGAGTGATGAAAATCATTGTAGAGTCGGAGTTGCCGAAGTACGGTGTGGGTGACGGCAGACAAGGGATGAATCCAATCGAATGCACGATTTAGCAACAAAATGGTGCGTGCAGAGGTTTCCAAGGATGTGATCGTCAGAAAATAGGAAACAACTTAATGATAATCAAGTCCTGATATCCTTAAATAAACAGGAATCAACTGTAACGTATTCTGCTTAGTATATTCACAACCTAGATGGGATTTTATGATATGATGACACAAACTAATCAACAGGTAAGTGGTCCAATATAAACGCGTGAAAATGTGTTTGCTATTCATCAAAGATCTACTCAAGCACCGTTTTACAATGATTTAAGGTACTAAAACTAATTTTCTGTTCCAAGATCTCTTCAACCCTACCATGGCCAAGGTGTGGTCCAATGGACCACAAAAACTGTTTTTTTTGTGTATAAAAACAGTTTTTTGCCCCCAAAAAACCCCTCCTTCCATGCATTCCTCACAAATGATGTATAAAATTATTGTGTACAGAGATATGAAAATGTAACCATGTATTCATGTACTTTAATGCAATGTGGTCCAATGGACCACACCTTGGCCAACTACGGACCCTTTCTTTTCGCTTGTGGCCACCTACTGCAATAAGTTGCCTAGAAGCCAGCAGAAGTTCCTAAAAACTTGAAGTGGAATGTTTTTCATGTAACTCACATGAAAAACATTCCACTGTCACATAAAAAATGCACCAACTGGAAATCTTACTGTAAATTATGGTAAGTATGGAATTTTATAAAACATTATTTTAGCAGAAGAGTGAAATCGAGAACAGTTTTCTAGATTCAAAATTTCAATAATTCTGAAAAATTCAGTCCTAATTTTAAAAATATTTAAAAAATTCAATTTCAGTTTTAATTAGTAGCGCAGCTACAAACGGTAAGCCGAAATATGTCCTACCGCAACAAATACACATGTGCTCTAAATGCAGCCAAAATGTACACAATAAACATAAGATAATTATCGCTACTCTTTGCAGCAATGAAGAAGATACTGTTCGTTAGTTGAAAGAATGACTCCTAGCCATCAAAAAATGTGTCAAGATCTACTATTGGCTATTGTTACTGTTAAGTGTTTAACAGAAGTACGTAAAAGTAAAACATATAATCTCATTCTGAAACTTGTTCTTTGTTGGTTATTTGTTCCTAAAAGTCTTTTTTTTAATCCCCATTCATGGTTTGAACATGCAAATAGCAACTACATTCGTTAATACTGAGTCGTTCATTGATTTTTCATGTGTGGTCCGATCTTGGCCATTTCCAGACCGAAAAAGACCTTGGCCATGGTAGGGTTAAAATATTCTTTCCAACGATCGCATACCCTGGAAAAAGGAAACTAGATGACAATATCAATTGATTTAGTGGTCTATGCCGATTTTTGAATAGCAGTCCGTATCGGCCAACCAAGATAGCGGAACTGTACTCAGAACCGGAATCGGTACACCACTAGTTAAATTTGAGGGTACTTCAGAACAATTTATGGTATTCAAACAGTAGTTCCTACCTGTCGGAGTTCATTTAGCATATTGTTATCTATGTTGTATCGTTCTTCAACAGGTAAGAGTGTTTGCTGGTTCTGCATTCGAATTTGCGACATCAGCTCGTTCAGACGCCCCTGTAAAACAATAAAGACAAATTAGGCAACACAAATAAGAATAAACGTTTCGATGTCATTCCGAAAAAATAACTCCCCATCGTTCAGTACCACATTTGAGAAATGGGTGGGGTGGATGAGATTCTCATCCTGTGCTGCTGTGTGCTCACCGTTGTTATCTGTATTCAAAATAACTTTTCAAGCCAATGCATGTTACACTTCAAATTTTTCAGATCCACTCTAAATGCTATATTTATGTCTTTAAACATCAGTAACTGGCGAATACGGTGGTTATGATTGGACATCATAAGTAAAAAAAAATACACTAAAGCCACCTGCAAAGAACACACACTAACGTTCAAGTTTTTCTTTTATGGCCACTAAAAGTTAATTAAGTGGTTCTCAGGAGCGCACGCATGGATTTTTCCTTAGTGCATGAAACGTATTTTATGACAGTTTCTAAAAAAAAAAAAACAAGTACCGATCACGCATCAGCACTTTCACCAAACATTACCTGGAGCCGACGACCACATTAGCTCTTTGCTCCATTCACATGGTCACTTAGAAATGAATTTAAGGTCGTTCAGAGGCGTGTCCCAACTAAAAACTTGGATCTAAAGAATGACTTTCATTAAATGTGCAACTTTTGCACGCTGATCCTGGCATTAAAATATAGATATTGTACTCCACAACAAAATGGAAGCTACTGATTTCGTTTTGTTTGGCCATAAAATAAAAAGCCATCCCCGCATCTGAAAAATCATGAATAAAACAGAAAAAAAACCACCCGCTCACATCAATTTTTTTAGGACCACTGCCGAGAGCCACTAATTAATTTTTGGCTTTAGAAAGCGCTCCGCTTAGCACACCTATTATGTACGCCATTATCTTACCTTAAATTGTGTTGGAGCGCTCAGCTCAGTCATGATAGCTTCTAATTGTGCCCTTAATTGTTCTTCATCCACCTGAATGGCATAACCTAACTTGCGGCATGTTTCCTGCTTCACCATCACCTACAACAGAAATCATGGAATCTGACCACGAGAACACTAATGCATCACTGTAAGTGGAAAACTGAACGGACCATCAATATATTTGCTATTCGGTACTATTTTGTACCGAACCGAACATGACCAAACAGAGGGTGTGTTCGGTCTTTCAAATGCAAAATATCAAACCGAACATATTTTCACTTCTAATCAACGGATTTTGATGTTTGATCTTTGATTACACCATTTTGAAGGTTTTTTCGCCAGCTTTCTGTTGGTCCAAACCACAAGTTCCTAGCTCTAATGGTTCAGGAGTTATTATGGCAAAATGTAAAAGTAGTGGAGATTTTTTTATGTTTAAACAGAGTTTCAACATCCATGGACATCTAAGTCCATGGGAAAATACCTACATTTGTTAAGAAACTTGTGCTTTGATGAATCTGTGTGAACTGAGCTCTTTTACATTTTAGTTTTAAGATAGACTGGTTTGGTACATTTTTGTACGGTTCGGAAGTGTTCGGTGTTCGGCTTATTTAAACTTTGTTCGGTTTGGTTCGGTTCGGCTGAAAAATTCTCGTTCGGTACAGCCTTACTATTTTGCGAATAGTTTATTATGTTGCTTGTACAGGGTCGTCGTCTACAAAATATTAACGCCAATATATTTTTTTTTTTAAATAGGGGCCCATCTGAATCATTCTTTTACACAGTTGTTTAAGAATAAAATCCCTTACGTGCAAAAATTTTCAAAAGCTGTTACTTTTATTTTGAAATACTTTGGTTAGACGTTGTTTGGGGTGAAGCAACGCCAATGTTTGCAGTAGCGGGCGTGTTCTCTTGGTTTTTGTCTGGTGTTGCATGCACTATAAAGCCTAGGTAGGTGTTTCGGCGTAACCTGGTAGTGCGCGTTCAACCACAGAAAATACCGAGAGAAAACTCTGCCCTCAGCATTGGCACTGATGCAGCCCAAACAATGATCAACCAACTGTAAGTGTTTTTATTCTTAAATAACCGTACTGAAAAGAAACGTTCAGATTACAGTATGCCACAGGTAGAAACATGTAACTTTGAAAGAGGGTCCACGTTTCTTGATCCAAAATCCAATTACAACTACTTTGAATAGATTCGTTTAAAACACTTATTCTCACAAAAGGATTACAAATACTTTGTATTCGCGAATTTTCGACACTCCTTTAAAGGTGTTGGAATACGCTTCGACTGTCTCATCAGGCGTTGTGCTGTTTTTTTTCTTCTATTTACATTGTTGCTCACGCTGTAATTCGCTGCAATTCCACGACCGTTTCATGTATTTAATTCCAATTACGATAAAGTTGGTACTATTTATTGAAATTGTTGAAAATGAACTTAAAACAGAATTTCAACTTATGTTTGCTATAGCCATGATGAACTAGAGAGTAAAACTGCTTTATGAACTACACAGGAGAGCCTCTTTATAACAATAACCCCATTACAAGGATAAGTAAAGAACGGCCGTAATTGTCACTAAACTTGGTTTAATAACCTTTAAAAAATGTTTACGGATGGTGCCAAAACGACACTGGAAGGCAAATGGTTCCACACATTGACAACTCTTTTTCAAAAAAAAATTTGCGGTCATCAGTCTTAAGTTACTTCAAGCTTTAGTGGATGACATCGAATCACAACCTCAAATGCAAAACTGTTCACTACTATTTATGTCGTAAATCACGTAAAATACCGTAAGGACCAAGTCATTTACCAGGCGACACATTTCGACTCGAGTGAAGGTAGATTTAGAACTTTTTAAAGGGCAATTACATCCATTTTGACATGCATGTTTTACTTTTGGATTACTTACACAATAACTAAACACAAGAATTGCGGTAGGAATACGTTGCGTACGTCCGATACAACAATTTAACTACTGCAGCACCAAAACATGATACGGAGACCACCATTGTTTTGCTGGAACGCGCAGAAATTAACGCCGACAGATGGTGCTTATCGATTTCGACTCGCAGCCGATTGAGATAGCTCTGTTGGCTGTGAGTAGCTCACGCGTCTGACGGCTTTAGCTGGCCGACGGTAGTGTGGCCAGCTAAGTCCGTGAAAGGCTTGAGCTACTCACAGCCAAATGCGAGTCGAAATCGATAAGCAGCGTCTATCGGCATTAATTTCTACGCGTTCCAGCAAAACAAAGACGGCCTCCGTATCGTGTTTTGGTGATGCAGTAATTAAATTGTTTTATCGGACGTACGTAACGTATTCCTATCGCAATTCTTGTGTTTAGTTATTGTGTAAGTGACCCGAAAGTAAAACATGAATGTCAAAATGGATGTAATTGCCCTTTAAGCATTCCTGATAAGATTTTATCCTGGCCAGGAAGCAGCTTTGTAAAGTGACGTTGCACAGGCTCTATTAGCTCAATGTCTTTTAGTAGGTAAGGGGACCAAACTGGTGAGGCATATTCTAAAATGGGCGTACTATTAGTACTATATGATCGCAAGTATGGCTTGCCAGTTTTTTCTCACAGTACTTACTACTACTTGTGACCAACAACTGCATATAATTAAAGCACAATTTAAAAGTAGACTTCACCTGCAGTACTCGATGGCCCAGTTCTAACTGCTTCCGCTTCTGCTCAGCTATTTTGGCTACAGTATTGGTATGGCTACGCTGAAGCTCAGAGATATCTTCCGCAATAAGCTGTGAACCAAACAAAAAAATGATCTATAAAAACCACAGTGGACAAATAAATTCACCACATTCAATACTCCTTAACTGTACAAGACAGTTTCTCTAAGTTCTGCACAAAACATGAGCTTTGTGAGATCTATCCGGGGACCTTCAGTCGTCAAGCAGCAGCAGGCCAGTCGTCAAGAGTCCAGCACTCCGAACCAAGTGGACACCAGTTCTAATCATGTCCACATCCAAAGTCCCTACTTCAAGGAAAAACATCCACAGGGTTGAGGAACAGCCCTAAAACCTTCACGGCTGGATGTGTTGCTCTTTCTAGTGTTAAGGCGCTACGATCGCCCTAAAACTTTGAGGGCTGGACGTGTTGCTCTTTCTAGCGTTAAGGCTTTTTACATTCTTCAGGAGCTAAGGTATAACTGCATTTACTATTTACCGGACATGTAACTAAAACTATACAAATCTTTTTTTTTTAAATCCCCCGACTTTCCCAGGTTTCCAAGACAAAAAAGTGAATTATCCCCGATTTTGATTACAAAACAGGGCACACAACAGGTTCAACTTAAGACAGAGTTACATTTCACTGAAGTTCATCCAGTTAGGCAACTTTCCTCCGTCAATCAATTTTAAGCTTTTTAAAATGATTTTTTAAACTGTCCAGAAATTTTCTTCTTACTACCATTTGCTTAATATTTGTGTTGTGGTTGAGAATTTCCAACAGTGGCTACTTTTGAAATAATTCCTACCTAATAATTTCTGTTGACTTAAATCTTCCGACTTTACCTCGCGACCTTGCAAATCCCCGACTCTCCCAGGTTTTTTGGAATAAAATTTGACACTTACACCACCACAAGACTAGTTCTCACGAAGATCTACTTGAATTTTCGGGGATATCTCTTGTCCCCTTCTTCTGAAGCACTCTTTATGGTCGACGATTTCTCCCTCACATTTTGCCGAGTAGCATTTGTATCGATTCTGCCTTGTGTATCGGCTAACCATTGATCTTAATGAGTCGAGTTTAGCTGCGCGTGACTCATGGTCCCTTCTGGCGGGGACTGACATTTTGCCAAGTTCCAATCGACATCAAGTATGGTTTTTACATCTGAAATGAATAAACAATTGATGGAATCGCACCAGTGTAAACACCAAACTTTACCTCGATTTGAACTTGGCAAAGCGTCAGTTCTCTCGTGAAGGGTCCGTGAGTCACACGAAGCCAAACTTGGCTTGTAAATATCAGTGGTTAGTCGACGCATGAGGCAGTGTCGATACAAATGCTACTCGACAACATGTGAGGGAGAAATCATCGCCAATAAAAAGGCTTCAGAAGAAGGGGGCAGGTGATGTCCCCGAAAATTAAAGCAGATTTTTGTCAGAACTAGTCTTGATGGGGTGTTGTTTAAAAGCGTTAAATTTTATTCCAAAAATGTCAGAAATTCGCCACTGTAATCGCTGTTGTTTGCCGATTTTCAAGGTTTCCCCAAATTAAAAAATTCCCGAGTTTTCCAGGTATCCCAGGTTATGTGGGAATCCTAGCATTAGTATTAACGATGCAATTTTTATGCAGCTAGGAAAGCAGATCTAGACCCAATAAGTTGGGTAATTTTTCTGGCATAATAAAGAATAAGGCTGCACCGATACCGATACTGTATTCGATCTGTTGCCGATATTTCCGGTATCGGTATCTGCAACTTTCGCAGAAATATCGATAACTCCGGAACCGTTCGACATTACGACATGCGGTTCGCAACTTTTTTACTCAGGAAATGACCGAGTATCTTCCTAGCTATGTTTTAACAGTGGGATACTATTTATAATTTTTTTTAGCTTAATAATTATTGGTCTTTTGCAGAAAACTACAACGTTGTTGAAAAATTGGGGACAAATATTTGGGTACCAATACCGGTGTCGGATTGGTATAGTTGGTATCGGTGCAGCCTTAATAAAGAAACAAGATTCCCTGGTGCCCTCTATCTGTGACAATTAATCTATCTGTGTGTAATTAAATTCACTCCCTAGCATGTTTACCGTACTGTAATTAATGTGAGAAGAGTTGCATTTTGGGATCGCACTTTCCAAAGAAATAAGTAGCTGTGATTGTCACCACGGTTAATTTTAACAAGGCATTCATCACACTGTGATACCTCCATTATTACATTTATCACTTCGCTCCTGTACAAGTAAGTTCACTATATACCGCATTTGAAGCCCAACATTTTAATAACATCTTGATTTTGACTGCTTACTGAGGCATTTTAAATACATTTTAGTTTTTTTTTGTTAAATAATTCGAAAACTGTATGTGCCACTAGCTTTGGATTACTGTAGCACCATTAGATAGCGCTAAAAAAAAAACTATTTTAATGATTTATTCAAACATCAAGATCGAACAAAATTTGACCAATTTATGCGTTATGGATTTGGATTTAAAACGATGCTGCAGTTTTAAAGGTACAAATTTGAAAAAAGTTATCATCTTATATTTAGGACAACACGGTATAATGATAGACGGCTTTTGTAGTTCCAAAGCGAAGGGTCCTGCAAATACACTCCTGCCCAAGTCAAACGTAGCACATAAAAGATTATAGCCAGTTTCTAGGAAAGCTGTTCCTCTCCATCCCGTGATAACGTCAGCAGCTGAAAAGGACGTTAATTTGCATATTTGGCTTAATTTTAATGCCAAATTCTTTTCACAAAAAAATAAAGAAACTTATCAACCTTTGCCAGCAGCACTTGGAACTTTTGCTGCCACTTCAGCATGAAGTTGCCTCCAAACCGGCAGTTACGGAGAATTGTGTGGTTAAAAATTAGTTTTAACTACAAATTATATTAGATTTTGGAGGCGGGACGACCCAACACTAAATTTGTGAATAATTGAGAATAAAGACATTGAGTTAACGCTAGATTGAATTCTGGTCACATACGAGGATGACTGCATAATCACAGATTGAAAACACCGACAACCGGTATTCACAGTGGTATTTAAAAGGCATCTTAAAAAACCACAACAAAAGAAGAACACAAAAAAGGTCCTATACTTGAATTTTTGGTGAGCCTCCTTTCACCTTCATCAGAAGTTATGCATGAAAATAAATTAAAAGTCCCAACACACGATTCACAGCACCGATTTTCATCCTGATGTTTAAATTCCCGCTAGTCTGTCGAACCACTGATCTGTACATCCCAGATCAGATGTACAGATCAGTGGTTCGACAGACTAGCGGGAGTTTAAACATCAGGATGAAAATCGGTGCTGTGAGGTGACTTAATTTATTTTCGTGCACAACTTCTGGTGAAAGTGAAAGGAGACTTGCCGAAAATTCAAGTGTAGGACCTTTCTGTGTTCTTCGAAGGTGGTAAATGTGTTTTTTTTGTGGTTTTTTAATCACAGATTTTTCCATGAGTAACCACCCCTCCATGGACAGAAGTAAGCTTAGAAAATGGGCTGTGTTTACTGTATGCCTTCCCCCAATTTCGCAAAATTAACGTCATATGCCCATGGACATTTAGCAAGCGATTTATGATATTATAAATCATCGCACACCTGAACTCTGTTCCAGTAATCGTTAAGCTTGACCACACATTTCAGAACGACTGACGAAACTTACATCTAGCCGGCCTTGATGCTGCTTTGTTTCCTGTTCTTGATATTTCAGCCTTAGCTGGAGTTCACTGAATCCCACCATAGGCACGGGGATTAAGTGCTCGGGATCAGGATTATCCAATTTGGCTTGCTGCCACAACAGGGGGTCAATGCCTACAACAAAAACAGTAGTCATGTTACTCGAGACTAATCCAAGATTACCGTACCAGATAACAAAATCATAAATTAGTAAGGCTGTACCAAACGAGAATTTTTTAGCCGAACCGAACCAAACCGAACAAACCTTAAATAAGCCGAACACCGAACACTTCCGAACCGAACAAAACTGTACCACACCAATCTATCTTAAACTAAATGTAAAAGAACTCAGTTCACAAAGATTCATCAAAGCACAAGTTTCTTAGCAAATGTAGATATTTTCACATGGACTTGTAAGTCCATAGATGTTGAAACTCTGTTTAAACATAAAAAAATCTCCACAACTTTTACATTTTCCCTTATAACTTCTGGACCGTTACAGCTAGGAACTTGTGGTTTGGACCAACAGAAAGCTGGCGAAAAAACCTTCAAAATGGTGTATTCAAACATCACAATCCATCCGTTATAAAAACACTACAAAATACGCAAAACTTCACAACACGGACTCACACTTAGTCCAAATTTTCGATACCACCCAGATATCTTCGTCAGGTCTCGAGGATTTTGAGGCTTTCTACTTCAACTACATCGTTGTTTACTACGTTGTTTACTACGTCGTCTGCTTTTACATTCGAATACGCCCCCGACCGCAGCCTCCTGTATTTATTGGGCTGCATGTGCTGTTCACTCATGAGACCCCACTGATGATTCAACTGCTCGTCGAGTTCTCTTCCTACCAGGTGTGTAACTCTAGGGAAAGCTGGGCCTTGGAAGTTCATCAAAAGTATCCTGTTCTTTTCATGTTGTTGAATGGCAAGTGATTCAAGGCAACGAAGGTGGGAATCTCGTGCTGAATTTGACTTGAGAAGAGAACTCGTGCCTTTCCAGTCCACCTCATGCATCAAAGATTTGCAGTGGACTGCGATGCCATTGTCATCCTTTTTATTCCTGACGTTAGCCATGTGTTGTGCCACCCTGGTTCGTACACCTTTTCTGGTCTCTCCTATATAAACAGCATCACAGTCTCTGCACGGAATCTTATACACTGCTTCTTTCGTATTCTGAACGGCCCCCATTTTCTCTTCGTCTTGCGACTTCAGTGTCTCACGCTTTCCTTCCATTTTGTCTACTTCCTTCTTTCTCGTAATTCTTTCCTTGAGTCCTTCTACATTCTTAAAATACGTTCTAAATCCTAATTCTTTTAAAATCTTCTGCAC
>JAHWFP010064587.1:23815-41981 GCA_023313725.1 Lithobius niger
TGTATGTTAAAGCTACTCTCGGGCCTTTTCTATCTACTTCTTCGTCTCTTCTGCTTTCTTTCCTTCGTTTCCAATCTACGACTGCACACGCCTTCTTCCGTAACCGGTTTAGGAGTCCTCCAGGACAGCCAAGTTTTAAAAACTTTTCTTTCACTCTTTCCAAGTGTGGGCTCGCTAATTCTCTCGTGCTCGCATTCCTCATCATTCGGACAAACTCATTCTGTGCCAGTGCTTTGAGCTCCTCCTTTGGGTGCCCCGAGGTATAAGAAAGAGCACGATCTGTCGCCATTGGTTTTACATATGGCTCAAACAAAACATCACCTCGTGCTCCTCTCATCAACTTCACATCAAGGTAAGGTAGAACTCCATCATTTTCTTTCTCGGCTGTCATCTTTATTGCTGGCCTCCAGTTGTTAACTTTCTTTAGTAAATCTTCAAACTTATTTTTCTTCACCGCAAAAAACACATCATCCACGTACCTCTTCCAGATCTTGACTCCCTCCATAGATTTCACAACCATTTCGTCCATGTGTTGTAGCACCATTTCCGCAATTATTGGGAAGTGAAAATATGTTCGGTTTGTATTTTGCGTTTGAAAGACTGAACACCGAACCGAACCGAACACCATCTGTTCGTCCATGTTAGGTTCGGTTTGGACCAACAGAAAGCTGGCGAAAAAACCTTCAAAATGGTGTATTCAAACATCAAAATCCGTCGATTAGAAGTGAAAATATGTTCGGTTTGGTATTTTGCGTTTGAAAGACCGAACACCGAACCGAACCGAGCACCCTCTGTTCGGCCATGTTCGATTCGGTTTGGACCAACAGAAAGCTGGCGAAAAAACCTTCAAAATGGTGTATTCAAACATCAAAATCCGTCGATTAGAAGTGAAAATTTGTTCGGTTTGGTATTTTGCGTTTGAAAGACCGAACACCCTCTGTTCGGCCATGTTCGGTTCAGTTCGTTCGGTTCGGTACAGCCTTATAAATTAGTAACAGGGGCGAATAAATGCCAACCTGTATCCGTGTTGTAAGTTTTGCTTTGTATTTTGCCGTATAAAGGCCATCTGGGAGAGAATCGCAGGTTTCACCTCCTGGCATCAAGCCGGCTGATTTAATGTCGCCAAAATTGTATATTACCAAAGCAGGCTTTCACTCCCTAGCACGTGAGAGAAGTGGCGTAGAGTCGGAAGGTGAAACAAACAATTTCTGCTCCAGTCGGCCTTGGCCTTGGTAAGTTAGTTTAAACACTAGTTTATGCGAATTGACACACGCTTGGACTATACGTAGCACAAGGGGTATTTTCACAAATGAATTAAGCGGTTCTCGGAAGTGGTACTCAAAAAAATTAACTCAACGGGTGGTGTTTTTTTTTTACGTTTTATTCTTAATTTTCAGATGCAGGCGATGGCTTTTTTCTTCTTTACCAAACAAAACAAAATCAGTACTTACATTTTGTTGTGGAGTACAATATCTGTGTTTTAATTCCAGGGTGCGCGTGTAAAAGTTGCACATTTCATAAAAGTCATTTTTTAGAGCCAAGTTTTTAGTTTTGACATGCCTCTGATCGACCCGTAGATTTGTTTCTAGGCGATCATGAGAATTGTGCAAAGAGCTGATGCGGTCATTGGCTCCAGGTAATGTTTGATGAAAGTGCTGATGCATGATTGATAATTTTTTTTTTAGTCAATGTCATAAAAAAAGTTTCATGCGCTAAGAAAAAATCCATGCATGCGCTCCCGAGAACCACTTAATTAATTTTCAGTGACCTTAGATAATAACTTACACAACTTAAGTTTTAACATGACGTTTTTAGCAAAAATAAAAACAAACACTAGTTCGACAACTGGGCTACATGGTGTCAGGACTCAGGAGTTCAAATGATGAAACGGTAAAATTGTGTTGACGACGTCTCCTGTTAATTCTAGTGTAGAATGACATAAAGCAGAAAGCCCGGAATATCTGGGTTTGAATTTTACTGCACACCATGGGGACGAATCAGTGGGTCGCCCACTTTTCAAGTCACTAGGAAGAAGTGTCGCATTGGCCAAGTCATTAAATCACTCCGTCGCCAGGTTGGTCAGCTATTG
This sequence comes from Lithobius niger, assembly GCA_023313725.1. NCBI lineage: Eukaryota > Metazoa > Arthropoda > Chilopoda > Lithobiomorpha > Lithobiidae > Lithobius > Lithobius niger. The sequence goes on from JAHWFP010064587.1 coordinate 25,905, forward strand.
GTCACTCATTGCTATGTCAAGTTATCTTGGATAGCACGGACCATTGTGTTTAGTAAGTGGCTAGATTTTGACAATGAGTAACTGGTTGCCATGTCTCGAGTGCCAAAAGGGCCATGTGTGATTAATGTCAATGACCTCGACGTATAAGTAGTGCCAGAGGTGTCGGCTGGTAAGAACTTGAAGCGGTCTAGGAGTCTTGTCGTTTCTTTTCAATGGTAGAAGCAGTGAGCTTCACCAGTTAGAATACTTCAGCAACTTTTAATGGTGTTGTCACCATTCTGGTTTACAAGGCAATCGTCTAAACGGATATCCTTCCTCTGGGAGTGACTGACGTTTATATTTACGTGATTTGTTTTGTTAATACGGGTCCATATAGTTAGGCATTGCCCTTTATTGTGTCTTCTAGGTATGTGCGATACTCGAAAAATTCGAGTCGAGCATGAGACTTGTACTCGAACTTGGCTCGCTGCTCCCATCCAAACTCAAACCTGGCAAAAAAAGGGTTAAGTTTGTCAATTTTTGACCGATTTTGACATTCCAATATACCAAATCGATCGTCTCGACGAGAGCTTTCCAATGGTGCACATTAAAAGTCAATAACTGAAATCCTTTTAAAGTTATATCCTTTTAAAGTTATAGCTAAGCACCATCTTTGATCTTATTATCTTAACAAATTAAAAAGAAACTTACTAACAAAATATTTTCATCAAATACTCAAACTCGGCTCGATACTCGATTCTTCTGTTGCAAACTCGACTCGGCTCGACTCGAATTAAAATTTTTCTACTCGCACATCCCTAGTGTCTTCCACTATCATTTCCTGGGTCCCTATGCTGAGCGGGAAAAAAAGAAAAACCATGTATGGGGGCGTTGGCGGCACGGAGCCACTTCGCCCAAGTTTTCAACTCCCCTCCCACCTTTTTCTTTTTGTGTGTGTGTGTGTGCGATGGGGGGTGGCATACAACGTTGATACGTGCGACACCTTAACTGCCAATTCCTAATGGTTTGCCATGTTGTCACTTGCAATGCTGAGGTAGTCAAGGGCCCGCTAAGACCGTATAAAAAGTGTGCATTCCACAACAGCCAGGTATCTCGTCAACTCATCTCGTTTTGGTGGGGACTGTAATCAACTACAGTCAGGTTCCCAGAGGCAGAGGTGTTCACTCTAAGCAGGAAGTCGTCTGCTCCAGCAACTCAAATTCGTACAGACCATGCAAGAGGTACACAACATGAATGGAGATTTCTTCCAGTTTCGCTTCCTTTCATTGGCTTGGGGGGGGGCGGCCCCCAAGCAGCACTTCCATTTCGAGGAGTCGGAAGCAGTAACGGAGGATATGTTCGTGCTTTCATTCTTTCCCTCAACAAAGTTATTCCAGCAACGTTACACTGTCAAAAAGACCCACTCCACAGAAGTAGAGAATCTTCTCAGCACTCAGGTAATCGATCCCTCTCCTATGGGTGCTCCAGGCTTCTTCAGCTCAGCTCGAATCATAGGAAAGAATAGCGGAGGAACAAAGACTGGTCTTTAATTTGAAATTTCTCAACCAGTCTATCAAGTGCGATCATTTCTAGATGGAAAAGGGTGTTAATAAGTGAGTCAATGCAAGACTAAAGTGTATTGTCTAATTAGACCTGACCGACGCATATCTGCATGTGCCTCTCCATCCAGCAGCTTACAAGTTCTTCTGGTTTGTGTCAATGGGGCTGGGCTACCAGTATCAAGTTATTGCTTTGTCTTTGCTACGGTGCCACACGTACTGTAAACCGTATATTAATTTCCGGTCCAAAATATACCACAGTTTCGATCTGAAAAAAATAACGACACTCTCCAGACAGCATACAACATTTCATGAAATTCGGTTTAGTCATTTGGCGTGATGTTATTACAAAGAAACCACAATGAGTCACTGCATAAGGAGCTACGATCGCTTCGCTCGCTCCAATTACCTGCTGGCGGATTGTCTAAATACTGCTGGAGTTGTTCCTTTGTCGGGGCTGATTTCGGGATAACGCCTTCGATGCCGTTGGCCATCAGCTGATTCTTGACATTCATTTGAGATAAAAAGGCAAATGCCTCGCTTGTGGGAATTCGTCGCGAAGCACCTGTTGGGGCCCGTTCCAACACATAGAGAATTACTTCTGTCCTAAAAAAAGACAAAAAAAGATATAAAATACTGTTACCGTAGTAATATTTGGTACGCTTTAAACTAATTGACCTGAAGTGTTTAGCAGTGACAATAGAATTACTGTACACGAAGGCTGGACTTATCCCGATTACTGATCCCTATCTTAAGAGGTAGAAAGATTGGGATCGGCAAATAAAACCCAACTATTGGTAATACCAAACAGAAGATATTTTCATTTCTCGTCGACGGATTTTAACATTTGTGTGGCATTGTGTGCCCTTCTTCTGTTATGACATTTGAACCCATCATTTTGAAGAGTTTTTCACCAGTTTAGCAGTGGTCCAAACTTCAAATAGCTATATGTTACTGATTAGAAGCTACAAGGCAAAATGTTAAAAGAATTACACGGGTTTTTGTGATTTTTCAAAAAAAATTCCATGTATGTGTAAGGCAAAGCAAGCATAACAGAATTTCTTAACTTCAAATTGATACATGGATCATTATAGCTTGCACTGTAATGGTTTTAAATATTTCCTTTTAGCTTGAGATCTGAATTACAGCCAAACGTACGTTCACAAGTGGTTCGTAATAAAAAAAAGGAGTCTTTTTATAGTGTTCGTTCAAACGCGGTTCACAGGATTATAACAATAATAAAAAAAAGACTTACTTGTTGTCTGGCAATGGCTTCACCCCTTCTACACATACAGATAGTGTTGGTTTGCTGCCCAGAATGCGATGAAGGCTGTCCACCAGTTGTTGCTGCTGGGCAATCACGTCGGCATTCTTTTTGTTCACGGTTATAGCAACCAATCCAACTTCATTTTTGGCCGATGGAATACAGCTGTAACCAATTGCCTGTCCAAACAAAACACGAAATAGTGTTATTGTTTCACTCGAGCAACTCTTGTTAAAACAAAACCATCCATACTCGTGGGCATCATCTGAAATTGCAAAAGCAATCTTCCAGGACCGATTGTAGGAAGTTCTTCTTTGCTAATAGGGTTGTTGATTGCTGGAATTCCTTACTGAATACTGTCATCTCTTTGATGACAGTGTTATCCTTTAAACGAGCGATATTTTTGAAGTGACCTTTCAAAATTTTTACGACGCACCTACTAAAACGATGATCATTGGGACGGCGTAAGTGGGCAATCCCTTCCGTTACCACACCCATTAGCGGGTGAAATTGCGATTATTATTATTAAAATGTTTTATTTTATTCCCCCTTCACTTTGTAAGTATTTTTCTTCAATCGTTAGCACTAGGCTGTGTTGACTAAACGGGTATAAAAAAGACATTGTTGAAGATTACTACACAAATCCAAGAGAGGACACCAATGTTTGGTCAATTGTAGTCCTATTGTTGAATTTTTAGTGGCTTTCATCGACTTTCATTTGCCTTTCTCAGAACATTAGTGTGTAAAAAATATGAAGAGTCGAAGGCTTGATTTCAAGAGAACACTAGGTTTGGCCTGAAGAATTGGTATTGAATGTGGGAGTATTATCCACAACCCAAAGTAAAGTGACAGTGATGCGAATCTATACGGCAATCATGATTATCAGAGCTAACTAGGTCAAGGGCTACTTCGATAATTGAACTGTTTAGATCATCATATTTACATGATAAACAAATGTTATTACATTCTACTCGAGTCGAAGCTTGTGGTGGCTAGAATTCTTTAAGAAAAGATTGTGGCTAGAAATACTTTAAGAAAAGGAGACAAACACAAAACTTTTTAAGGATTCATGCTAAGGTTTTTGGCCGTTTGAAGTCATGATATCAAACACCAAGTTAATCCCACCTATAGTTAAAAGATTAAATGAAATATACGAAAATTGTTTACTGCACAATTTTCAGTTATTTCATTTAACGTTGTAGTCTTAGCCCATGGTATTAACGTGGCAAAAGCGCTTGGCGTTTGATATCACGATTTCAATCGGCCGAAAACCTTGACGGGAAAGCATGGCGATTAATCTAAGTTGTGAGCTGGTGACCATTGACTGTCTATCTGGTTGCGAGATTGGGCGCAAGACTGCTGTTAAGAACTGTTAAAAGTGATTTTCAGCACTAACTCCAAATTTATTTTGTTTAATTTGTTCTTTTGCCAAATGCTTACATCAACATTTGCGCAAATTCTCTATTCCCATATCTCTTTATAGTAATAGGTAAGGCTGAACAAATAATTTTACTAATCCGATACCGGTACCGATACTTCCGATACAGAAGACTTAATTTTTATTGCATCAACTACGATAATAAGAGTTTAGTTTTTTTTCAAAAGACCCATAATTATTTTTAGAATAAAAATTAAAATGGTAATGAACAATTAAAAGAAAGCTAGGGAGATACTCAGTGATTTCCAGAGCAAAACGTAGCAAAACGCATGTCGTTATCTCGAACGGTTCCAGAGTTATCGATATTTCAACAAAAGTTGCCGATACCAATAATCCAATATCCCGAATATCGGCAACCGATCCGATCTGGTATCGATGTAGCCTCAGTAATAGGTGCCAGCCTAGTAATACAACTGTAAAAATGTGTTGCAGTGATAAGCAAATGCACAACTGGAGACTAAATCTAGCTAACCTGCCAGCTGCGAGTTGGGAAAAATCTACGCAACACCAAAAGAGTTCTAGGTCTTCTAAACTTGCAAATATTCGATAGTTTTTACAACTATCTTCATCAGGCATGAACTGTCTTCCTACCCACCAACGATCACAATTTGAATTTGAATTCCGTGCCACACTACTAGTCTCCCAGTCGGCCGTTAGATGTCATTCACCCTGGCCGCTGCTGTAGTTGTTCTCACTCATAGAGCTTGACTCGTAAAGTGCTGCTGTAGGGAGAAATCTTTTCCATTGCGCCTTTTAGCTTGTCATTCAGTTCAGGTGTTAAAATTGTTGTTATTTGTTTATATGTTACACTTTATGTTACTTGTAACTTGTATGTTACAAGTTTGGAAGACCTAGAACTCTTTTGGTGGTGCGTAGTTATTGGTGAGTCACTATGATGAGTAGCCAAAGTAAACAAACCGTAGCGTCAGTCGAAGTTTCGACCAGGACATCGGTATTTAGTATGGGGAAAATGTTAATCTTGACCTATATTTTAGGGTAGCTATCACAACTTTTTGGTCCAAATTGATAAAATCCATTTTTTCTTAGCAATTACGATACGGAAAAGCCGAAAATCCAGTTTTACGGTCCCATTTTTCTTTTCTTTTTTTACACTAGTTCCGTTTTGAGAACTACAGTAGGGTTACACTTTACTGATAACATTTCATAAGAAATACTTAAAACATTTCACTCGCGCTGTTGTCTGCTATGGCTCACGCTTTCGTGTCCATTGTTGCAAGCCAAATATATTGTTTCTTGTATTATTGAACAACTACGAAATGCCGAAACTCTGCCCTTAAAATAGTATTGAGGTTGATTGGCAACTCTGAATTTATGCTTCCCCAAACCAGCAAAAGGTACGTTCCACGGTTAAACTACAGCTATCTGCAGAATTTCAGCTTTATTCACCACATGAAAGAATTTATTTTCGTGAAACTAGCAGTAGCTAGTAATAGTAGCTAGTAACTAGTAATTAGGCAAATGTCAACGTAATCCACGTAGTTTTTCAACAAGAAAACATTAAGCTGTGTCACCAACAGTGCCTTTTGTGTTGTCAGGCGTCCAAAGTCTCTCGATCAAACAAAGTTTCAGCTTTTCTGTGGCATTGTTATTTATCCTCCGATGCTTGAAAACAACCAAACTGCCACAGCTGTAGAGACAAGTGTCTAGTGCTCACGATGCTCTTTTATATTTTATCTGGATAGGACGGACGTTAATGTTATCGTTGAATTTTGACAGACGACACACTGATGTGTGTCTTTATAGAACAAGATCTTTTTGTTTTTCTTTCAAAACTGTCAGAAGTTTGTGAAATTTTGTTGAGAAAGGGCATTTGGACAACGTAGGTGTTCAGATAATGAGGGTTTGGATGGTTGAGGTTCTAACGTCATTAACTTTATTTTCATTTTATTACGGGCAAAAAAAAAATGCCTTGTTTAACGGGAGTTTAACAACGAAATCGACCATGCGTGCAGGCAGTTTTTATTTGTTTCTCGCCATCTGTCGGTAGTGACACAACGAGTATGGTGTGCAAATAACGTGAAACTGCGAAACCTTAAAACACGATTGCTGTTCTGCGATGCGTAATACTGAAACTGACTTCATACCATACAACTTCTTCGCTAAATCGCACGATGGAAACGTTATTCACTGATATCCACAAGTACGTCATCATCTGAACAACGACATCATCATCATCATCGCACAAAGCGGTGTGACGGCAAAATTTTGTAAGCAGATGAACTGATAAAAAGGTATCACACGCTAGGGTTTTACTGACGCGTGCGGCGCTACCATTAAAACAGGTATTTTTTTTGCCCCAATCTTATCTAAGGCTCGACCAATACCAAGTTTCACTGATCCGATCAAACACCGATGATAACCAATGCTTCCTTCACTGATACCGATACTACAGTGTAGTTAATCCCAATAAATTAAATGAGGGGGTAATTTTTTCCCATATTTAGAAATTAGTTTCTTACTACACAGAGCCTTTTATGTCTGCTAGTATTGAAAGCAAAATAAAATGAAAATATAGAAAAAGAATTCTTAAGTCGATCTCTATGAGCAGAGTTGTTGCAATAACTTGTTTTTCACAACCTATTTTAGTTTTAGCTAAATAACTTGACAACAACTGAAGTTATAGATCTGAGGTTATTACCACTGGAAAGCTTTCGAAAAATGGTTCGAAAGCTGCATTGGGACGTCAAAATCAGACAATTTTAGGCAAAATCATTACAAATACTACTATTTTACCAAAACTAGTAGTATTTGTATCGGTACCGACACCAATATCGTTAATAGCATTAGCCCAAGCCGTAATGTCACCGTTTTTTCCCCAAGTAGTTTTTGCGTAATCGGACAGGCCGAAATGAGTATCGGAAATGGTGCTGGACGGCTTTAATATACCCACACGCTGGAATTCTTTAGCTGCTTAGATGACGAAAGTTCACAGCAAACTTGCTACAAATGCCAAATTCGTATTCTGAACTTTCGGACCTGCTCTCATAATACAAAATGTGAAAATATCGTGTCGATTACTTTGAAAGTTAACGCTCATCATACCTCAATTTACGGCACAACTTCTAAAAACGATATTGCTCCTGAAATATCGATTCCGCAAATCTTGTACCAATACAGAGTTGGTGAGACTCAGACGAATGTCTTCATCAGGCAACCACAAAAACTTCACTTCACTTTGGCACATCCGTTCGTTCCGTTGGAGATGAACATAAGTACACAGTGGCGTGAAGTTTCTGTGTTTGCCTGATGAAAACAGTCGTCTGAGCCTCACCATCTCCAGAATGCTGACTGTCAAAATATGCGGAAGATATTTGGGAGAAATAATTTTTTTTTTTGAAATTGTGCGTAAATTGAGGTACGATGAATACAAAACGTGGACTGTCTCCTGAAAAGGACTTTGGTTATAGTTCACTTCTCAATGGGTTTGAGCACCTTTGACTATAAATGTAGTACTTGCCTTGAATCGGCAAAATGGATTGTCCGGTGACAATTCCACGAATTGGCCGCTTGAAGAGTAGAAACCTTTGCCAGTTCCCCAGAATGCCTGAAGTTTGTTCCACTTAGCTAAAACGACATCACGTTCATCTCCGAAGACGATTGGACACGACAAAGCGGTAGCCAAGTTGGTGAGGGCATTACCGGCATTCATTCCACCTACGCCTTGTCCAAGAGTGCCTGCACCTATACAATCAACAAATGAATTTATCATTTTTAAATAAAGGTGGTAAAGGTATGCAAACACTAGGATAAATTCTGTGTGAAAAGCCCTTTAGCATACATTGACAGCAAATGTCAAGAATTAACTCCTAATTCTTTGACCGTTTACGTTAATGCATTCAAAGTTAACCCTTTTGAGCAATGAGAAAGAAAATTGGTTCTTAGTAAGACTGCACCGAACACAAATTTTTTAACCGAACCGAACAAAATGTACCAAACCAAGCAACCTGTAAAATAGAACTTGAAACAAATTGGTTCACAAAGATTCATATTTAGCAAAGGACATGTTTCTGAACAAATGCTGTCCACATGGACTTGCAGGAGACATTTGGAAAATAAAATTACACTCGCACCACGGATTAGACTAGAATTTATTTAGTCTACTTGAATTTTCGATGATTAAAGCCGATCCTCTTCATCAGATTCGTCATGTTGCTGACATGTCAGCTACTGCCCATGGCTGATCGTCCTGGACAGGGCTGATGTTATTGGCAGGTCTGGCATTGTGCTTCGTGGCAAAGAAGTCTATGCTCGGCATTTCCCCAGATTGTGAAAATTTTCAAATAAATAATAAATAATACAGAGATGATGCACGAGGCATCCACCCACCCAAATTCCCGGCGGCAGATGTCAAGTGGAAGAAGTACTACCATTATGACAGTTGTTTTTTGCCGCATGAGGGAGGAAACCGGAGTACCCGGAGGAAACTCTCGTACAACGGGAGGGAAACAACCGGAGAAAACCCTGTACATATGCACTTCCCATCGCCAGAATCGAACCTGGGTCTGTACGAAGCCAGAGATGTACACTGGGACCAGGACGCCTATCAAATCTGACTCCCCAGTGCTCGCAGCTACCCGTGCACCCAGATACCCATGTCAAATGGATTTGTTGAGTGTCCATGTCCATTCTCCCATAGTTACCTAGTAACGTCTGGAAAGAGAATCAGCGATTATGTTCGGGTTTCCTGGAATGAAAGTGGAGGGACAGAGTCGCTGTCTTCCAAAAGGGAAGGTGATGATGTCTCAGGTGAGCTCCTACCGGCAGTGTGTCGCCATCTGGCTTCCATTGAAGCCTGGGGAAGAGTTACGTTTGTTTTGCTCGGGACGGGCGGGGAGTGTGGGGTTTGGGGGGGGGGGGAGTAGTTGCGATTCTTTCTGCCGTCTCATCCACAAAAGCAGGATTTCCCATGAAAGGACTGCTAGTTGTAGTATCGGTTTGAGACGTTCCCATTTCGTGGTTGTTGATTTTTCTATTTTGGCCAGTCATTCCTGTAGTTTTGCTTTGAGTAGTATATGCGGGGCTGCTTATGAGATCGTTGAGTCTAGAGTTAGATTTCTCTTCTTTGGGTTTCTTCTTTGCCACATCCAAGATGAGGAGCCAGTTTGGAAACCAATCCTCTAAATAAGGTTTCCGTACCGTGGATGTGTTGGTTGAGAAGTTCATGTTTCGTTGCATCATAAATATTCGTAACTGATTGAAGTGCCGGGTCCCGTAGTAAACTGTGAAATTAAAAGAGGCTTTGGTTATCCAGTTTATAGAATGGAAGGAAGCAAAGCAGGCTTTCTTGAAGACTTTGTAAATTAGAATCACTAAACGTTTTGCTTCCGCAGGGTTTGTCTCAGTGGAAAGATTTTCACAAAGTGCGTTGGATGCGGTATGGAGGACATCCGCTTGGGACCCAGCTGTAAGACCTAGTCGCACGAGTTTATTGTTGTCTTTGAGAATGAAGGACTGTATTTCAACTTTCTTGGGAATCTGCATGCTTATCCGATGTAAGGACTCAAATTGAGTGTAAGTGTCAAAGTATTTCAGCTTTCGGATTTATAGCGCCATCACCAAAAGGCTTGAAAAACCAAATTCCTTCCACGGCTATGGAGGGGGGGGGGGGGTTTTCCATGTCACGTTCCAAAGGCTCCATGTTTTCTACGCTCATAAGCACATAATACGGTTTGGTATTCGCAAATTTTCGGTTGCTCTGAAGGGGATTGAAAGTCTCTTTCTGATATATTCTTCAGGCTCACTTGGATCGTGTTTTTCTTCGGTTCTCCTCTTCCTCTCAGAACCCCACCATTGCGTAGAAGATTGGTCAAAAGGATGTCAATAATTGTCCTAACACCAAATGTTTTCTTGGGATCTGATCTCTCAGGCCAAAGCCAAAACCAGTTGTTAGACCTCTATTTTTGGAAGGATGTGAGAAGAAGGCTTGAATAAAAAGCTGTTAGAGCTTAAGTCTTCAATTTCTTGAGAAGTTCACGAAAGAGGAATGCCAGAGTCCTCATTGTCACCGGTTAAGGAGGCATTATCAAAGTGGGTATGTATTGGTGCATCATCAGTCATAATGGACTGGATTTTCGCCGAAATCGTCAAATAATTCATGTCATTGCTTTTTAAAGAGTATTGTCTTTATGTTCATCATTAGAGCGAGAATGTTTTGATGCTTGATCGGCCAATGCTTTTGCATTCGCTTCCTCCTTTGCTTCGATTCCGTGTCTACCAGCTGTCGCTTTCGCATCCAATTTGTCGCTTGTAACGGTTTTATTTCCTTTCGCTTTCGCACATGGTTCTTTCGCCGTTAAGGCTTTAAAGACTTTCGCATCTAAATAAATTGCTTTCGCTTTCGTTAGTGAAGCTTTTGCTTTTGCCAGATCTTCAACACAATTAGCCAAGTGTGCAAGGCTCGAAGAGTGATTCGATCGTGAGATGCGGCTGTCAATGCTGGTTGAACGGCAGCAGTCGAACTTTTCCCCTGGTTTGCTGTCAGGGCTACGGGAAAGAGAGTGCTTCCATTTTGGGCTGCAAAGGGTGACGTCAGTTGAAGAAGGGTCACCACATCAGCGAACATAGTTGAAGCTTCCTTCAGGAGTGGCGAGTTGGATGGTTTGACATGGTTGGATGAACAAGCTTTCAGTTACCATGAGCCCGCACAAAAAACTCGTTATTTTTGGCTTTAGACAATGGGCCATGAGAAGTTAACAAGGTGCAAGAAGAGATGACAGAGGCTGAGGCGTTGGATCAGGAGCAGGAAATGACCGTGAGGTCTAAAGGTTCATTACTCCTAAGAAGATAACGGGTAGCAGAAGCTTGAACCACATTTGCTTGGTTTTGAAGATTTGATCTTCTTTACTCGGGTGAGTTTCAGCTTCGACTTTATATCTTGAATATTTAGCTTTGTTTTGGCAATTTCCTGGTGCAAAGACTTGATTTGCAATCGATGAAACAGATTGAGCCAAGGAAGTAAAGTAGTCGTGGAAGGGTTCCAAATTCTCACTGACAGAAAGAAGTTGATCTTGTGTCAGATTTGCTTGCGTGAAAAGAAAATCACAAGGACCAATAAAGGTTTCTTGTCTTGAAGTGGATGGAAAGCCAATGCCCGACGCAGCCACGAGGGGGCGCAAGTGTCTTGGTGCATTGGAGCCAGCACTTCAAGGTCAGATTACAGGTTGCCGGATGGGTTTGGAGAGCCGGCCATGCCAGGAGAAACATGAGTCACGACAGCTGACAAATCAGTAGACGGTTAAATGCCACATTCTTCCTTCGAAACTTGAGAAGCCGAACGTCTGGGTAAATCTCGGCGACAATGACGAGAGCAGGACAACGAATGCAGGGCGCAACGCCCAGAGAAGCATGAGAGCTAGGACCAGCCGACGAAGAGAGGCACTTCCTAAGCGGCTTGGAGCCACGTTCTTTAGCCATTGAGGCGGTAAGCAGGAGCTTTCGTTATCTTGAAAAACTTAATACGTGAGAGAGAAAAGAGCATATTTAAACAGAGCACGTCTGAACCGAGCGGGCTTCAGAGAATAAAAGATGCCTCTTATGCACCTTGAGCGCTTTCATACTAGCACGGAGGTTATTGCTCATGCGCACTTCGGGGTTAGCGAGCTAGCTGGTGATTGGTTTAAATCTCTGGAGGGAAAAAGCATTTGAGAATAAAAATGCTAAATTTTACCGGTAATGTATATTTTGTAGCAATACAAAACCTTTTTTTTTCTCCCGAAACCTATCCAGTATGGGAGTTTTACACTTTGCTTAGTTCTGTATGGCAAAAGCTATCATCTTGGGCTTTGGAACATTGGAAAGCTGGCAAAAAAAGATGATGCATGTAAACATGAAAATCCATTAACAAAAAGAAAAAAAATGTTGCACTTTGCTTTTTAATAATTAACCAGGGAACTCTGAAGAACCAATGTTCTGTTTGGTTTGTCAGCCTCAATATAGTGTCCTACTACAGAGATTTCTCGTTACGTCACAAAATAAGTCACTAACACACAGACACGAGAGAGAGGAGAGAGAGAGAGTGCGAGAGATAATTAATTGGTCAATTTCATGCAAAAGTTGAGGCTGAGCTTGGAATACAAGATGCATGCAGCCACCATTAGTGCTCGCAATCTTAACCGATTTTTCGAAGACCGTTCAGCTTGTACATTTCCAAACCGATTACCCACTAATTAATACATAACATATGTACACAGAAGTAGACAATTATCAAAATCTGAACGCCTTCCTTTATTTTCATTTATTTCGTTTTATTTCCTTGTGTTCTCGTCGTTTTCATCTTTCTTAATGTGGATTGACAGCGGTCTTTCCCCCTTAAAAGCATCGTCATTTCTGCTGTGCAGCAAAACTCATTCGCAAAAACTAACAAATGTTGCAAACAAATTTCCAAGTGTTAAACAATGTAGTAACTCTCCGACAAGATCATTTTTCACAATTTTTACCTTAAACAAAAATTGGTTATCGATTATTCGATCCTTGTGAAAAATGAATACCGTAACAGAGTTACAAAACTACTGGAAATTGCGAGCACTAAGCACCACTTGCTTACCTTGCCCTAATGCAGATCCTGACCCAAAGAGACCCCCACCGGAGAAACAGGAACCAAAAGTTGAACCTAGTAATGTTAATTGTTAGATTACTGCTACGTTGTTAGCTACAAAACCCAGACGAGCACTGACAGTAACGCAATACGACACAAACAATACACAAAAAAACCTTATCATATGCCTTAGTGAATGTTGGGATACGAAGTTTTCCTACAGCCATAGGCACAGAAAAAATTTCCAAGACTTTTCAAGCAACATTTTATGTAATTTCAAGAACACTTCGTCATTAAAATTAACACCTTAACCAATACAATCTTTTGGACAGTATTTGCAATGCAATATGAAATTATGTGACAGTGCAAACAACTCAAGCAAAAGGCAGTTTAAGAAAGCGTATTATTCATATGAATAAAATAAACATTGCAAAGTAAGATACATTTAAAAACAATTGCGTAGGAGAGGCCCTTGCAAGATACAGGTAAGGAGGGGGATCAGCTTCCTGCCTTTCCCCTGCTTCGAACCTACGCAGTGTGAGAGCTTTGGGGCTCACAAGATTCCTAAATCTGCGTTACTAGTTCAGAAAGCTGGAGCCCAAACAAAACATGCAGGATAGTCCCCCAAGAGGAAGGGGAAAGTGACAGAAAACAAAGTGATCGTGGACAAGTACCTAAACAAAAAACATGAAAAATAAAGATAAAGACATAAGAAAAATAAATTGGTTAATTTCACTTATAGCCTATACACAAAAACAAAAAAAACATTTATTTATTGCGTGTGTTGGGGGGAAGGATTGGAAGCAACCTCACTTCTCTAATTTCAGTTTTACTCAAAACAAATTTTTCTTAAGTTTAACGGCTTTGGTTATGAAGAGCTTCGACTGTAAGGCCTGTAAACAAAGATATCAGCAACAAACTTTGCCACATGAAATATAATAAAAATATAAAAGACATAGCGCAGTTGTGTTACATGCACCTGAAAATAGCACAAAAATTTAACAAACCTTGAAGTAATTTAATTAGTAATTTTAAATTAAGATTTAGTAATTAGTACAAAGATGGAATCAACGGCGTTTGCCCTTGAAAACTGTCGTAAACAACATATCAAAAGTATACCAAAATATGGTTAGTGGAAAGACGCAATTTTTTTTTCAAAATGGCACCTGTGTTCGACACTTGTTATTTACAGAAACACTGAATTCCTTTACACAGTTAGCAAAATTATACCCGCTTCCTTTATTGTTCCCCTTGAAATTTCCTTTCCAATGATACCAAACATGGCCGGAAGAGCGCTAATCTCCGAGATCAAACGGTGAGTACACGAAATATTCTTAAGTTGACGTTAGAACCAAAGTAATGAGCAACCATAATTGTAAATTGAAGCACAAAATGTGCAAAGCACTAAAAACGCGTCCAACTAGTTCGGATGCTCTAACAAATGTGAAGGGTGAGTGTGGAAGGGTCTACTGGAAGTCAAAAGAGCGACAAACCGTGGGGAGCCAACAAACCTTCTTAAAATATTATTTAAGTTTTGAGCAATTAAGCATTAATATTAACGATATTAAGCACAAACCTAAATGTACTTTTGGATGAAAGTGAATATTTATTTTTTTTAAACGACTTAACGCAAAAACAAACTAGATTTCACCATCAAAAAGCATGACATCTTAATTCTTAAGTTTATTTTGAAAGCCACTACACCGGAAGCAGGAGTTGTACGCATTCCCTTAGCATCGGCTTACCGTGTCAAAGCAACAATTGCACCAGCAAGATAGAAGAGAACACAACGTACGTTTTGTGATTTGCCTTGTTCAAACCAATTATTCACGGGAGACTCCACCAACACGAAAATCTGCTTACAAGTGACTTAAAAAATAAAGCAAAATGAGCAGCGTGTTAGATATGAAATCCATCGGCAGATCGTGTACGTCCAACGAAACCGTTGAGCGCATACATGAAGACTCGCAGCCCTTGTAGCTTTACATATTGTGAAGATGTCGAGGCAGGGTTTTGCACAAACTTTGGCCAAAGTGTTGCACAAACGTTTAAAAGTGTATGCGTACAAAATCCAAATCTTGCACGCATTACAGTCACAAGATCTATGCTGGAAAACAACATGGGGTGAGCTACAGTTCTGGTTAGATATTTTAATAGCAATAAATGGCATTCATATTGAAATAAGGTAGCTACTAAAATAAACTTATGATGTCAATCTTTCTGTTAGTGAAATCCATTCGTGAATGTTTCATAGTTTATTTTTTAAATGTTCAAAAAGAACGGGACTCTGTAGATTAATGTTTGTTTCGTTATTAAAACTAGGTAGATGAAAAGGGCACAACTTTAACAAAACTAGTCTAAGAATTACCGGTACATAAATCGATATGTGCATCGGTACGTACATTTTGCAAGCAGCCACACAAACCAATGGAGTGGCAGCCCAAACGACAATCTTACCTTGACCAAACGAGGAACCCAGTCCTCCAACTCCAAGTGCAGAAGAACCAAACGTTGATGAAGTGAAGGAAGACATAGTTGGGAAGGAAGTTGTCGCTCCAAATGTTCCAGTACCAGCACCAAGGCCGCTTGTTCCAAAAGTACCGAGACCCGTGCCAAACGGCGCTGTTGCTGTGGAGCCAAACATGCTGCCGCCACCCAGTGTACCTCCACCTAGGAAAACAATACACTTATTAACGTGCACAAATTCTAACCGTAAACTTGCTCATTGTTGGAAACCCTTTAAGTCATTGTATCATGGGTTATGTTTTCCAAAAAGGTCAAAAAAGGAAAGTCTCATGATTCACGGCCTAAATTAGTCTCGAAAAAACCGGCAAATGGCGATAACAGTGGTAAATACAAGACATCGTAGAAAAAACGTAATGCGCTCTCCACCAAATTAAGCCAATAACAAGTCAGTCTGCTAATGTTCGTCAAATGACAATCATCGATCGCCTTCCTTAAGGCACACTCACTTGGCAGGGTTGTAAAAATCCGATTAATTGGCTAAGCGTTCACCGTCAGGTTAAAAAAAAGCCAACCATTCCGCCCCCCCCGTTGGGGGCCCAAGTTTAAAAAAATTTTTTTTCTCAATTTAATCCTTTTGGGTACAATGCCATTTTTACCGTTCCGTCTGAAAACCCACTTCGCATGACGTCACTTGAGGCTGGGCTCCAAAGCAGTCAAGGGTCAAGCTCTACGAACGAATGAGTCGGAGATAGCGACACTAAAGGAGTTTCTAAACAGACATTGAAGCGGAGAGGTTTATGTGAGGAATAAACGTAGT
>JAHWFP010064588.1:0-37076 GCA_023313725.1 Lithobius niger
TATCATAAACTCGACAATGGGCACTAACTGGAATATTCTTGGATGCAACCAGTCTGACAGTATACAGAATTTCATGCGAACTAATAAAGAGCTGTGCTGTCCATAAACTTTGTAGAAACTTGTTTTAATAGTGCTCAAGCGGCCATGCAAGATGCTATAAGAACCTTTAAATAAAGGTTTTAAAAACGAACAAAATATATTGAAAATAGTGAATTAGCCTACTACTCATGACTTATACTTATCCCCATGTAAGAATATTAAAATTGTAGCACTGCGAAGTATTAAAATTAGAAGAATATAGGGTAAACATTGATACTGAACTGGCATAAGTAAGTGGACTGACCCAGCAACTGCACGAGAATTTTGGCTATTAAACTGGGCAGATCAAACTTGTTTTAAAGCAACTCTTAAAGTTGACAAATTTTTCTCAGGCTGTCTTATTTTTTTTTATGGTTTCTGACAAACTAGTGCCAAATTTCCCCCTTTTCTCAAGGCTTCATTTTAATGGTCTCGATGGCCAAAAATAAAAAAGTACATCTTCGTACTCAATCGATTAATGCATTAGTAACTTATTTAGTGAAAATCCAATTTATGTGTGGTTTACTAAAAATAAAAAATAAATAAAATATTTAAAAAAAATCTTACTGCAGAGTTGATTTTGGAGGAATCTAGGCCAAAGAAACGACAATTTTAAATTAGTTTTTACTATCCTAAAATACTTACCTCTAGTATATGCTAAAATCGTTTTCGATTTGCTTTTCTACTCGAATTGTTTAAACCCTAAACTGTTTAAAAACTTTCAACACTTGCAATGCAATGAGGTTAGCCTATCTGCCACTTGGAGCGCAACAATCACTGCTTCCAACAAGCCAGCACACAGCCAACAATACCCACTTTATATTCCAGACACCTTTCTACACAAAACTGGTTCTGCGAAGCGGGGAGGCCGGGCGGGTCCTACTAGAGGTAAGTATTTTAGGATAGTAAAAACTAATTTTAATCTAGTTAAAATTGACATTTAGTACTATCTGTAAAATACTAACCTCTAGTATATGCTGAATTTGTCCAATAGGACGTTGGGACAGCATGAACCCTATAACCTCTTTGCATTGCATTCAACCATACTAACCATACCAACAGTACACAGTCACTAATTAAAACTTTTCAACTAGGTTCCTAACTTGCTTCCTGGGTAGATCCCCGGTTTAGGACTGCAACACGGTACTGCTTTAGCCAACTTGGCTCGCACTACAGCAGTCCATATTTCCACTGTGTACTTCCACTGTGTACAAGTTGCATTTTTCCACACCTTTTCCACATGGAAAAAGTCACTGTGGCCCAACACCACACACTACCTTGTGTCGGGTTGGTATCTCTCCAGAATGCATTAAAAAATGAAGCACTACAATGTCGTCACACTGAAGCACTGCTCCATGACATTTTACATGCTTCTCTTCCGTCACCCACCTTCTCTCCCCCAGTTAGGGAAGGTTCCAGTGGCATGACGACATTGAACACTGCCTTGTGCTCCTCGCCCTTTCACCAGGTGCTCATTCTCCACCTTTCGAACTCCAACCATGCTCCTCGGGGCCACATGGGGATGTTGCAAGTAGCTTCCCCCGACGTCGCGAAGATTATGCAAGATGAAAATGTTCTTGTTGGACCACGAGCCGGCAGCAACCAACCCGGCCAAGGGTGTACCCGAAGCATAGACCCAGGACGCTGCCAACGCCCTCAACCGTCTCCAACTAATCTTGATGGTCCGGTCCCTGCTCATAAGCACGCCTGATGACTTGACAAAGCCAACTTCCCACTTTCGCAGGTGACAACGGCAGAGGAATGACACCACCCAACTTTTGGTCCCACTGGATCCGGCCTGTCGGCGACTTGAGCGACCGTGGCAGCTTAGTGCTGTCCATATAGCAGCGAAGAGCCCGCACGGGGCATTGAGTCCACTCTGTACCCTCCGGACCCACCAATGGCTTCAAAGCTCTTATCACCAACGGCTTAGGAGATGCATCAGTTCTCCGATTCTTTGCGCGGAACTCGGCTGGAAATGTTGCAACGGAAAACCAATCCCGCGCAAGACGGACACAGCCCTTGTCTCTTGCTAACCCAGCTAACTAGTTTTGTCGAGCCGCTGAACCCAAAGCTCCCAGGAACATCGTCTTCTGGGATTGGAACAACAGGGACACAGCTCATAAGCGGTCATACAGCGCTAACTCCAGACTCGACAGACCCAAAGGCATGTTCCATTTGGGGAATAGACGTTTAATCCTGGGCCTCGCATTACCTAATCCTCGAATCAACCGCGACACGTCCTCACTGGCCACCAGCTTCTGATTTCCCAGACATGTCACCACAGAGTTGATAGCCTACCTGTACCCCTTGATGCACTCGGGGTTAAACCCCTGGAAAACCCGTTCCTCAAGAAATGAAGACAGACCTGTTGCCGAAGGACAGGTCGGGTCTACGTCCTTTGATTTGCACCAATAGTACCAGATCTACCATTTCGTCTAATAGTTCTTCCGATGCGGTACGAAGACATCCTAGCAGGCTTTAAACAACATTTGGCAAAAACCCCCTCATCCACAGGATCCTGGTCACAGTCTCCACCCGCGAAAACGAAGGAACCGTCGAGCCGCCGTGCCGAGTCAGAATGGTGCCTGATAGCGGCAGGTGTACTGGATCCTCCTTCGCCAATTCCACCAAAGCCGTCAGACAAAACGCATGACGACTCGCCTGTTTCCGTCCCCTTTCTTGCCTATGACTGGAGCGGGGCTCCAAACACCTCTCGTCCCGGGTGGGGGCTTCCTCGATGGCCCCTTTTTTCCGGAGAATGTCCATTTCAGCTTTGGATCGAAGGGGTGCTCGGTGATCCAACTGGGTGGTTGCCGAGTCGTTTCCGGTCTGGAGCCAAATGGAGGCGAATAACCTCTCTCGACAACGGAGAGTGTGAAAACACGTCAGTCAATCGCTTCCAATATTCCACATGACAACGGAGCCTACCGTTGAAGCCTGCCGGCGAAGCGGAGGAATGAGAGTGGGGAAAAACATCAGTGTCGACCTCTGCGGAAACGTCCCCTGAAGTTTCCTCTTCCTCGTACGGCGGAACCTCGAAACTTGCCCCAGCCTTGGGAAGAGGCCGACACGGGAAAGGACAACCTCGGACGACCCGCCGGCTTCTTCTCTGGTGACTGAACCGATTATCCCGTGTTATCCAACTGTTCTGCCTGCCCCTGTCTATTTTCATCAGCAGAACCCTGAAGCGCAGCATTACCGGCCAGCCTCCGCTTTCGTTGCCAGAAGCTCAACTTGGATGTGGGTGCCGCCTTTGCCTTGTCATGGAGCTCAGGAGCCAGCTTCAACAAATGACCAACAAAAAGATCCTTGATCAGTGAATCGGTAGCAACTTAAGCTGGGCCATCACATCCAAAGGCGTGTCCATTGCTGATTGTAACACCGCGTCCCTCTGGCGAAATTCCACGTTCATCAGGAGCCTACTAGCCCTGGAAAAACTGTCTTTCTGGAAAGAAAAGGGCCAGTTTTGACAAAGTGCAAAAATCAACAACTGCGCGGTCCTCGGCTAGATCAAGCCTCGACGTCACCAACTTATTTATCGCAACCACTGACGCTTATGAGAGTTCGTCCTGATAGCATGACGCAAAATCAACTCGTCCTCTTCGTAAAAGACGTAGGGCTTGTCACTGAAGCAGGCATTTTCAATATCGAATCCGTTTCATAACGCTTCATGTTAGGCGCCCCACAGCCAGTCGACCGAAAATACAAATGAAGCAGTTTCGGGTCATGTGGGGGAGGGGGCTTCGATGAAGGAACCCGTTTGCACGCCCTCCTAGTTTGAGTCTCCACATTGAGCAGCTAGCGAAAAGCAACTTCTGATTGTGGAATGTGTATAGGTACAAAACACGGTCCCCCGCATTCACCAAAGGCTCATCAGGGGATCCTCCGAATCCACTTCTGGCGGCACAAATTGGCGACAGTAACCCGAGTCCTTCAAATTCCTGTAAACGGCTGTGGAAGAATCCTCCTAAGGGTCAAACACCGGCCTCTCCTAAAAAACGAGCAGGAGAACCGAAAAGGGCACCGGAAAGGGCGAACTAGGGCGACCTGTTGCTACCTTCTCCTGAGATTTGGCCGCCTGTTCCACATAGTCTAATTGCCTGGGCTACGCCTGTTTCTTGTCATCCGCAAAGC
This sequence comes from Lithobius niger, assembly GCA_023313725.1. Classification (NCBI taxonomy): domain Eukaryota; kingdom Metazoa; phylum Arthropoda; class Chilopoda; order Lithobiomorpha; family Lithobiidae; genus Lithobius; species Lithobius niger. The sequence continues at coordinate 4,216 of JAHWFP010064588.1, forward strand.
CCTGGAAAGCCGTAGAAAAACCAACTAACTTTCATTCCCGCCAAAAACTCGACTTCAGAGCCTTCACCGGCTTCGTCATTTCGGGGAGCTCGGGCCTAGTTTCAATAACTGTCCGTCAAAAAGATCTTCCGAACGATGAATTGGCAACAGTCCGAGTTGGGTCACGACATCCACTGGTGTGTCCACTGCCGATTGCAGCACAGCATCTCTTTGGTGAAACGCCATATTCAATAGCAGCCTAGTCGCCCAAGAAAACCCGGCCTTTTGGAAGGCAAACCCTCTCTTTGACAAGGTGCAAAAAACCATGACTGCTGTTTCAACGAGGGAACCTTTTACACGCCTTCCGAGTCTGGGCCTCTACATTTAACAGCTGACGGAAGGCCACTTCCGACTGAGGAAAGTGAATTGGCATGAATCGAGGGCCTCCTGCATTCACCAAAGGCCCATCTTGAGGGCCCTCCAGATCCACTTCACGCGGAGTAAACTGCCCGAGTCTTTCAAATTCCGGTAAACAGCCGCCGAAAAATCCTCCCAGGGGCCAAAATCCTGGCCTTCATCAAAAATGTCCTTCCCAGCACGAAGCTGCAGAACGTCATCATTGTCCAAGTCGTTATCGCCATGTCCGAACACCACTCTGCGCATCTTGAACGGTGGCTGTGAATTGTCAACAGGAAGTGACGAGCACGACAGGGTTGAACCACTTCCAACTGCTGGCAAGGCGACCGAGCCCCGTGGCGACGAGCTATGCACAACTGGGAGGCCTTTTTCTACATGACGGGTCGCCGGCAATGAACCACGAATCGCCGATGAAGAGCGATGCGATGTGACGCACTCCGCTCTCTCATGCTTGTGTGCATCTTTTCGCCCCTTTGGCGAATCGTCAGCCCCTTGCTGGCGATGAGGAACTTGTCCCGGGTACGGCGATTGTCCTCGCCTGCCAGACAAATGGCACCGCTCGAGGTCTATGGCTTTCGCCACGACCCGAGCGAGTGTCTTTTTCCCTTCCCTGGGAATTCTTTGAAGTGGCTGAATCTCGTTTTCCTTCACCTCCAACACTACGAGATTTTTGGGGGCTTCCCTTGTCCTTAAGAGTTGCGCTCCACCATCTCTGTTCCACCTGCAACTCTGCCCTTTACATACAGCTCCGTTCTAGACTTGACTGACTGCTGTGCAGCCACAGACCACGTGCCAGCGGTCCCATTTTTCCTACTTTCAATCCCTTGCCTCCGAGTAACGCACATTTGAAAGGACTTCCACTCCATCCAGCTCCACTGCCGATTTGCCAACCACGTGTTTTCACTAGCAACCATGCCCCTCACAGACAGTTCCGATCTAGCCACAATCGTCTGCTTCTGTGTTGCCACAGACCCCGTGCTGACAGCCTCATTTCCACTCGTGACTGCACAACAAATTCACTTTTCTCTACACAGTCAATTTACAACATTTGCCGATTAATTACTCACCCAACACAGGATGCACACACGAACATCATGCAAACTCAACAACTGACGCTATACTAAAACCGCACTCAACTTCTGACTGGAGGAATAGTTAGAGGGCCGTTTTACGAACTATTTTAGTTTTTTCGTATCCCTACGCGCTCAGCTGTTGTAAAACTGAAAAATATTTTCTCTACACCTGACATTGGCGTTGGCCTTCAACTCCTTCAGATTTTTTTTCACAAAGAAATGCGATGCGAAGCAGAGTAAAGGAGCTTCTCATCCTTTGCTCGTGTCCGTCTGTCTGTATCCACGATAACTTTTAAACCAATTGTCGGATTTATTTTACATTTCTCGCTTGCAATCGATGCTCTATTTTTGGAGTGAAGTTCGTACATCAATAAAATTAGGCAAGTCGTTTCATGGATTTTAACTTTCATATATCCAAGTATACACCAAGAGTTGGCTACCATTCTTCACGGCTTTTATTTTTGTATACTATTCAAAATGGTATTAAAATTATATTTTTTTAATAAAAAAACACCGGGCAATTTCATTTCATTTTTAACCCTTTAAGGACTGCGTGCGCACTAAGAACTTATAACTGACTTGTAGAAAAAACATCGCAGCTTCTCACCCAGTTGAGGTAAGGGAATGAAACCTGTGTCATTTTTATCCTTAATGATCTGCCTTTCATGTCCCAGTTTAAATTTTACTGTAATTAGCTGGGAGTTTTCGATATGACTTCTAGAAGAGCTGTAAACAATGATTATACAGCGGGCGCATTCGGGCGCACCCGTCCTTAAAGGGTTAAATAACTTTTTTTTTTAAGTAAATGCCCCTCCCTATTTTTGAATATTCAACACGTAAAAGCCTTGCAGCATTTCCATAGGTTTGATTGAGTGAGCCGGTCTTACCGAAAAAAAATACAAGAAAATAAATGGATTCACAACATAACAATATAATGCTGCAAGCTGAGTGCTGCAGGAAAGTCTATATGTCAAAGGTATTTGTTTAGGTTATGTTTATTTTGGCATCTGTTTATTTAGTTCCATAGCTTAGTTCCATTTTGCCTTTCCTGTGTGCCACGGTTTTGCTACATTTAGTCAAGCCATTCTAAATGTTGCAAACGTTATGGTACCGTGGGATGTAGCAAAAACAGGGAGAGGATTTTATTGTGAACAGCGGATTGCCTTTATTCAGAATTGCGTTAAATCTAGAACGGGGAGGGGGGGGGGAGGGAGGGAGGGATGAAGGACAGGAAAAAAGGTTCTCTTTCGTAAGATTTTGTAGTCCTGAAAAGGACTGTTTTTAGCTCTGAAAAGAGCTTTTGTTTTCAAGCAGACAGTAGTCAATGTTTTAGAGATCTTCAGGTCTACTCAGTGCCGTCTGTGTCTTCATTTGTTGAACTTGAGTCGTTATCTGAATTATTGAAATCAAAGGCGATTCGTTCCACAATAATGTCAGCCATCCCATTACTTTTCCACATGTTTTCTTCATTCTCAGTATGTTTTACAAGTTTGACCCACTCCTCTGGTGTCACTACAGCAAGGGCTTTCGGTACCAGTTCCTGAACTTCTTTAAGTTTGAATGTTCGATTATTGGCAGCAATAAATCTTTCTATCTGGCTCCATGCCATTTCAATAGGGTTTAACTCACAGTGATACGGAGGCAAACGCAATACAGTATGGCAATGACGTGAAGCAAGTTCAGCTGTTCGGTATTTGTCGTATAGTTTTCGTGAACGTTGAATTAACACGAGCAATTCGCGACATAGCATACTTTCGTCCCACTCGATCCCTTTTTCCGTAAGCCATTCTTGCATTACAGGTTTACTTGAACTCTTCGTAGGGATTTTTTTCCAATTTCACCGAGTGATACGAAGCATTATCCATAACGATGACGCTTGCAGGCTTTATTCTTGACAATAGGTTGAGTTTCGAACCATGTTTCAAAATGAATTCCATCCATCTCATCGTGGTAATCCCTACTTTGTTTTTTAGCTTGAAATATAAGTTCAGCGCCGGGTAGAAAGCCATCCTCGTTACCGGCGTGTAAAATGATAAGCCGACCCCCTTTATCGGTGGGCGCCTTTAATCCAGTTGATAGACCGCTTAAAAATGCTTGCCTGCTGCTCTTCACTGTTGAATCTTGCCAGACTTTCGTTTTCGTGTGTCCTGCATTTACCCAAGTCTCGTCAAGATAGTAAATGGTCCTCTTTTCTTCTCGATATTTTCTTATTGCTGGTAAATACCGTCTTCGCCAAAGGACAATATCGTCACGTTCGATAAGCAACGATTCACGTTTACGCTTGCGAAAAACAAAACCCAAATCTTTCATAATGCTTGCCATTGCTGTCCAACCGAAATTTGGCAAATCGTCGTCATCGTTTACGGCAGCTCTTTATCATTTTAACTGTAGGAACCGTACCTTGTCTATAAAATGCACGAATTTTTTGTCGAATTGCCGAAAGTGTGAATTCGTCGTAAATTTTTAGCCGAGTTCGAGTACCAACGGAGTTCGGACGCTTTCTACCTGGTGACGTAAACTGTCCAGCGCTGGTTGCAAATTCCTTTTTGATTTGGAAGACTGCATTTCGTAAAACGCCTGTTAAGTCTGCCGTATCCATTGCGATCTCACTTACTGACTTCTCTGTATGCTTCTGACGAAGTTTACTGTAAACATTGACTACTGTCTGCTTTTGAGATGATGTCAAGGGCTTTCCTTGGGCGTGCGGTTTGAAATACTTGCTTGGAGAGACGGTCGCCATTTTTCACTACCGCGTCGTCTGCTGCGAGCCATAAACATGGTCGTAACCATGGCAACTGCGTGCATATTTTCGAAATTGAAACAGGTGGTTTATTATCTCCGAATAATGTGTCACTTTTTCTTAAAATTATAACCTTCTTTTACCAACAAAAATGAATATTTTGAGTGAGTTATTTGATTGTGAAACTTCATTATTTTAACGGACTATTTTCTCTGCACCAGAACACAAACAATCGCGTCTGCAAGACTCGGCCCTCAACTGATTCCTCCAGTCTGAAGTTGAGTGCGGTTTTAGTATAGGGTAAAAGCACCCCAAGGGCAGAGTCATTGACATGCAAAAGAACTTTCTTTTTAAATAAATTCATCCAAATAACAAAATGCATGAAAAAGGGGTTGACTTCAATTAAGAGACTAGCCAATATTTTCTGCTTCAAAACGCAAACTTTTTTTTTTTAATGGCCAAGGATTTTCACGCAACCGACAAAACCCGGCCAGCAACATGCACAGCGTACGAAAGTAGGCGCGATCCCGATCAAAGTGCAAACCCCAGGCTACATGCAAGTTTAAAACCGATAATAAAACATGAAATGAAATGATTTATGAAAATACTCGAACTTCAATAATGACTCACAACTAATTTACGTTGCTGCAAATTTTCGTTGCTGCAAATGTTCGAGTATTTTCGTAAATCATGAGTTGTACACTTCAATGTAAACGATCCTTTAGATGAAATGAAATCTTTTCACCAAGAAAGAAGCAGAAAAACGTCCGCAACCAAAGGTAGGTAGCACTTCAAATAATCTACTACGGACACAACGTTCTGAAAGATCGTGCAAAATTTAGGCCTAACGTAAACGGGTTAATAAGCCTAGCCCAAGGACCCTGGATTAACCCCAACATAGCTAGAAAGTTCCTGGTCTAAGCCATTCAGGCTAGTAACTATCATATCTTACCTCATCAATCTTTTTAATTCCATGCACTCAAAAATGTTGTTACTGTCTTTAGTCAAGACGTCACAAACACCACACCGGGATTCCAAAAATAACACAAGTACACTCCGGAAATTCACCTGAAGCCAACATCTTCAACTTCTGAGCGTCCATGTCGTACAAATCGGGCACCAAATCGCCGGTGATTCAGATTCGAAAAAGCAGCGCACAGAACATGTCCACACTGTCCTGTATCCGAAAACAAAGTGGGTATTGTTGGCTGGTGCTGGCTTGTTGGAAGCAGTGATTGTTGCGCTCTAAGTGGCAGATAGGCTAATCTCATTGCATTGCAAGTGTTGAAAGTTTTAAAATAGTTTGGGGTTTAAAAAATTCGGGTAGAAAAGCAAATCGAAAACCATTTTAGCATATACTAGAGGTTAGTATTTTACAGATAGTAATAACCATTTTTCTTTCACTTATCCTTGTTCAAACGCTTTTTTTTTAAAAGTGGGTGCACCCATTTTGCACCAATGTCTCTGTTATGCTGGTTGTTCTCTAACCTAAGGAACAATTTTTTTGAACTCACCTGCACGGCTTCCCAACCCCATTCTCTGTATTTGGGATTGTGAGTAAATCTCCATAAAATGAAATAGGATTCTATGACTTCTGGTCGCAGAATATAATATTTCTCATTCTGCTTCAGAGCCTTGGCTTCTAAGTTTTCCATAAAACGGAAAGATTCAGGTCCCAGTTTTGTATCTAAAACAATTAACAATAGGCAAATGTAATAGCAGCTAATAATAAAGAAGGGAGCCATTAATATTGCTGTACTGGCCACAAGATACCTGTGATAAAGAAACCAGAAGCTTAATGAGTAAAAACAGTTTAAAAGCACACACTTCTCACCAACTTCGCTTGGAGAAATGTTTGTAGCCCACAAGGTATGTACAAACACAATAAAACACTAATGAAATACTAAAGCTTAAAAGCTGAATAGAGCTGAAGTGTGCCAGGCCGGCACTGCATGCAAACGCACTGGTGCGACAAAAATAAGGGTTGACTTTTGTTTCGAGCAGAGAAAAGCCAAAATCGAGTGATTTAGCACGAATTACTGAAGGGAAGTATTTTGCAGATAGTAAGAAAATAAAGCTGTGATACAGCTGAAATCTTAAGTGCTTGGCAAATTTTCTAAAAAAAAGAATCTATCAATATTTTGATTTTTTTTTTAAAGAATTCAACATTTCAATGAAACAGTGCGTTTTTTTTTTTTTTTTTTACCAGCTTTGCAATGGTCCACAACCCTAAATTGATAGCGATATTTCCTTCTGGTGATTATTATTCGTATTAGTTAATTTTACTTTGACAAATAAATTACTGTCAGAAGATCCTCAAAATGGTATAGGATAAGTAAAACAGTTTTCTTTTGTCCCAAATGTGGAATAGGACTCCGGTGATATATGACAAAAAAAATGATAAAAGGATGAAATCTTTATGGTCCTTTCATCATCATTTTCACTTTCCTCAAAAATACTCCTTTAAATTATAGCTTATATTCGTTTATTTAATGCTTATTTACCCAACAATAAAGAAAATGGTCCTTAGCCAAGATCTCCACTATTGTTGGTGATCAACCCAGCAATGCAGCAAAATTATATTGTTTTGCTAGTCTAAACAATATAATTCTGCTGCATTACTGGCTGGATCACCAACAATAGTGGAGAGCTTGGCTAAAGACCATTTTCTTTATTGTTGGGTAAATAAGCATTAAGTATACGCGTATATGATCTAATTTTTAGGGGTAGTTTTTTTGAGGAAAGTGAAAATGATGATGAAAGGACCATAAAGATTTTATCACCATTTTTTAAACCCCTGCTGAGGAAGCCCGGGTGCAATGGGACGAAATAGTGAGATATGCAACTTAACAAATGCCTGTTGGGTGTGGATCATTGCTGTCATTTTAATTATATTGGTTTGTAAGGGATGAGTAAGAGCATGAAATCAGGGTGAAATCGGATCAGCAATTTCTCTCTCCCCAAGTCAGTCCAAAGACTGCGCAAGTTGAAACTTACCTGATCTGTCGTACGATTCATGGCATGTATATGCAATGTCTTCAGCTAACTGCATGTAGTGGTCTGTTTTGTCGTTCTGAAGCGTCTGACTGCCTAATGCAAAGAGACCGCCTAAAAAACAAAGTCAATCAAATTATTATTAAAACCTACTAAACCGCAAGGAATACAAAAATCATCAACAATGACTTTTCATACTTTTTCTAGACTTTTAAACTTTTCAATACCTTCACTAGCGGTGAACTTTAAAACTGATTACTGAAAGCCTCTTAGCCTATTTAAATGACGCAAGTACTATTTTTCCAGGGGAATTGGGAATGCGGGCAAAAATAAAGAAAATCTGAATAATTTTAGAAGTGGGTTACCAGGGAGACGTTCCATGAAAACCGCAAGCTGTACAAGGAAGTTGACAGAACTGTACAGGTGGCCGACAGCCAAGCTTATTTATGTTTCCGAAAATAAGCATTCGTAATAACTCTAATAAGAAACCGAAAATAAAAATGAATCATCTGCAGATTTTCTCATGTAACTGCTGTAATTACTTTCTAAAAACTAAATTGATTCAAGCAATTTCAAAATCAAGAAACCACTTTCACAATGTTTAAGCACAGTAAGGGTTTTTTACTCTGTAATAATGATCTATTTTCATCCGCAAAAGGAAAATAGTTTGCCACCTAAAATTATTGGAAAGTTACAAACGTTTCAAAGATGGAGTCTAAACACAAAACAAGTTTTTATGTAACTTAAAATACTTTTTAATATCTTTTTAATTTAAGCCATTTTCATTTCGAAAATATGGTCCATGCCCAATATTAATCACAAAACTTAAGGCAACGTCCCGGCTCCCAACCAGGCGGCGAATCGAGTTACCTAACTCATTGATGCAGGCACACTGATCCCACTTTCGTTTCCTGGTACATACACAAGACGCAGGTTCGACCAGTAGGGTTGGTGGGTAGCGGTTCCTTAAAAACGTAAGTATTTTATGATATTTTTACATTTAAAAGGAAGAATCTACAAGAGAACTTGTTCTTGCAGGAGTTCTCCAAGTAGAATCCGACGAAGCTGTGTTGACTAGTTTGGGATATCCCTCTTGCTTTCGGCATCCTTTTAACTCCATTAACACGAATTCCAATTTAATTTATTCAAAAAATGGCATTGAACTGCGTCACTTCTGGTCCTCTCGCTCCTCGTCTCCACACGTCTACTCACCACTGTCTTTGCTCCGCTGGTGACCATCTACGCCAGAGGAGGCAGCAGCGAAGTTAACAGAGCTTCGTTGGATTCTACTCAGAGATTCTTCGTCATAGAAATCCTCCTCGCTGTGTTAACTAGGTTAGGAGACAGATTCAGACTCGTGGCGCAGCACCAGCCACTTACCTAGACACTGCAGTAGACCCTTCGACTGCATCTTCTGCAACAGCTGCCCCGCACCCTCCCACCACTGTTGCCACTGCTATTGTCAGCGAATGGGCTTGGAACTGACATGTGGCTACACCGTTCTTGCGCAACGTCGCACAAAACCATCGCGTCAGTCAGTGATTCCACCAGTCGGTGCGGTCGCACATATGACAATAAAAGGCCCACCTGTCGCACGCCCGTGGCCAAGACCTGCACATCCCGCAACGGGCCAGTTCTGCGAATGTAGGTGGACAAATACCACAGGGCGTCTAGAGCAAGGGTGTCTAGAGCACTGTCGGCATTCTTCTTCAGCTTTACTGGCCTTGTTGCTGGCTAAAATAGCTAGAAGCATACACAACATCACACATAGAAAGAAGTATTTGTCACTCCATTCCAAGACAACGCAGCTGTATGAGCTAAACCTTGGCCTGAGCATTTAAATAATGTTTCAACATTTTTTAACGGCTGTTAGAAAAGCAGGTCTAACCGTAAACGGAAAAAAAAAACCTAGGTAGTTTATGCAAAAGCAATTTCACTGTGAGACTCTTTAGGTTTAACACTTTCCGGGGGTACAGCCCCCGCAGGTGACAGCCACATGGGCCAGGTCCCAAATTACCACACAGCGGAGCACAGGAGGTCTTAGGTGGAAAACATGTTTTAGGAACCGTTTCACTACCGGCACCGATGACAATTTTACGCAGTCTTCCCCTCGGTGAAACTGAGCCAAGGTTGCTACATAGCCCACCAAGGTACTGTATTATAGACCTTTCTTAAATAATTCTGCCAGAAAATTCACACATGCAACGCTCGGTGCAGCTTCTGGCTGACTGTTCATCTTGACGCACCATGACGCTCAATTGCCACATTCTACCCCGTACAACTTTTTGGTTGACACTCCGTCTGCCTCCACAATGTTCTTTGCTTACTGAGATAACTGAAAGTCACAGCACTTACGCCCTTGGCTGCCTGGTCGAACTCCGACCAACGCAAGGATGATCTGTATGGAAACTTTGGTCTGGAAACGGTTCAATTCGGGAAATTCCCTGGATTGTAGGCTCCCCTAGGCCTTTATCTGCCAGAAAACAACTGAAAATACCGGCCCCGGTCACCCTGGAAACCGCGGGCCCGTCTCTCCGACATCCTTCGTTAGCCTTACCACTAGTAACCATGCCTCGGAGCCGGCCTCACTGACCGCCTCTGCGGGGTGGCAACGTACGCCTTCAGATAACCACTGCGTCGTAACTATGGGACTGCCCGTTTCACCGCTGATACCTCTTGTCACGCATGACTCAGTAAATCCTGGAAGGGGGCACTAAAAAATTCACCAAGAGAGCTTACAATCTCCCAATTCTGGCCTCAGTTCCTCTGCATAAGTATTAATCAGTCGCTCCGCCTTATTGCATTCATCGTCAACAGTGCCTGCAACTGCAAGATTGTAGCGTCAACCAAAACCTAGGATAATTGTGTTTTCCATGTACTTTCGAAGTCAATTGGATCCATCGAACAAAACTGTAGCGCCCTTTATAACGGCAACAACACCAAGAAAAAATGTACTTGCACCTTAGCCAAGGTTACATCAATCAATTCAAATGCTCGTTCATTCTCCCACGGAATGACTGGAGTTCTCGGCGGTACACAGTGCTGTTATAAAGCAACAACATACTGCTGTTGTAAAGCAGCATCTAACATGCATCTGTCGGAAATTGTTTCCCGTTCCCCCACAGAGAGCCACGAATGTTTGTGTTCCGACCACCACTGCAACACTTTTCTTTCCAACACCCACACCGGACGTTTTACACCACAGCATCCGGCAATTTCGTTGTTTACGAATTCATTTCCATCATTACCAGACACCTCCCCAGCCCTCAGTCGCAATAGAGAATCACAATCCACATTATCAACACCATCCATCACCTCACACCTCGACCATATTCTCGCCATTCCTCGCTGTCCAACATGGCATTCATTCTACCCAGCTGGACTAGTGTTGACCCATTTTCAATTCTCGACCAATGCAAGTGTCTATCGTCACACCCGGTATCATCATCTTCCAACACATCGTCATCAGATTCGCGAGCATAATTCTCGCCCCGGTTCGATTTCAACACTCCATAATGACTCCTGAACTTCACTACCGATAATCTTAGGAAACGCCAAAATAGTTGGCTAAACTACCCCACAGGATCACGGGCCCTGAACGCGCTTCCATGGCAGTAGGCCTAACACATCTCCCATCTTGGTTTTTCTTACTTACGGAAAAATCCTCGTTCACCAAATGCATACTATCTTTGTTGCTACCATCCCTCGTTCCTTGATAATCCATCCAGATGGCCGATGATCTCGAATCTCCTTGATACTGTTGCTAATTTTTGCAAAATCTGTATAGTTGGAACTCAATTCAAACATGAACACTTGTGCTGACGGCAAAAGAAACAGCGGTGAGTAGACGCGTGGAGACGAGGAGTGGGGGAATAATTTTAAAACCACGAGATTTTTAATAAATTAGGTTGGAATTTATGTAAACGGGGTTTAAAGGGTGCTGAAAGCCAGTGGGGTAACGTACGGGCCCCTGCAAATCCAAATTCCAGGCCGAAAATTAATTAATTTTTTTTTTACAAATTCATGTTCATATTGTTTGCTTTATCTCTGTGATACCGTGACGAGTTCATTTTGGAGTAGATTTGGAAAAAGGCGTGCGGGAAGGGGAGGGGAAGATTGTAATCTGCTGAGTAATAGCGATAAAGCGGGCACTCTAAAGAGCTACTGGCCCCAGGTGCTCAAACGCCTTGCTCCGGTACTGCCTGGCAGAACATTTGACCGATTTCCTGTAACATTCGTAATGCTATGAAAAGTGCCTTTAGGGTCACCAGCGCCACAGGGTTGGTCCGAGGGCGCGCATCTCTCGGTGCCGTCCTTCTGGCATCATATGGCAGGATGCCAGTACACAGAAAAAAATCACACGATTTTCTTTATACCGGTAAATCCTGTAGCAAGCGAAGGAATGCACGAACTAATATTATCAGAGAAGTAAACACTAGCAATAAATGTGTAAATTAACCAAAGAAAATCTGATACGTTCTGAATCACCAGTGAAAAATCTGTAAAGGTTAATGATACAGAGGGCACAATGATAGAATATTATTGTAAGATTTCAGTTCGTGAACAAGCAACTTTTAATGCTCAAAACAGCATCATGGAGTTCCCAAGTTTTCCGGAAAAAATCTGGCCGGAATTGCTAAGATTTGGCCAAGTTATCATAAATTTATGTTATAATCTAGATTTGAGATTAGATCGTCTTGGCCATGAGCGGTAACAATCATGAACCTTAACTTCAAGCACTTTCCAGCAAAATTCACATTTATAAGGAGTTTTGTCGAAACACTGCGCTGTGGAATTAAATGTTAAAGTGAATTTAAAGCACATTTGCTGACTTAGTACTGATAATTCGTTAATAACGAAAGCCTTCATGGCCGTCTTAATAGATGAAACCATGTCTGAGACAGCAATACAACTTGCCGAGTTTGTGCCACTAAAAGATTTTGGTTTTGGAATCTGCAGTGTTTTTGATCACTGCTTGTGGATGTAGCTAGTAACTTACCTGTACAGTACCTGTCAGTAGTCCCAATACTTCAACTCTTTGCCAACACAAACTTAAGTATGATTACACTACATACCTGCAAAACATGCTAGATGATCCATTTTGTGTTCAACTTTGTCGTATTTCAGGTCTGTTAAGTATTTAAGACCGCCATGTGAAGTATGCAACATTTTTGCCTCCATTGCCTGTAACCATATAAGCAATGTAACTACACTGTTCACAGTTCAGTAGATGAGGGAAGAGATTGTCAAGAAAAAAATAACAATGTAATTTTTAGGTTGGGCCTCATAATAATAAAAAAAATAACAACTAGGAACGCATCATATATTCCAACAGTTACACAGCAGACGTCAAAACAGCAGAGGTTTTCATTTAATTTTTTAAGGCCTGTTTTTTTTTTCCCACTCATAAACTGTTAAAGGGAAATTTCAGAAATTTACACTTGTCTGTTTAAATGCTTGGCCCTTTTTGGCCCTCCTAAATCCAAATTCACGATTGAGAAACATTGTACACTGTGCGCATGATTTTATAAAAAACAGTAAAATTGCTTTACAAAACCTAACGTAAAAAAAATTGTCTACAGAAAATTCAATAAAAGGGTCTCAAAATACTGTTAATTGCATAATGTACATATACTGTTCAGCGCTCAGTAAAAGAACAAGTTTGAATTTTTTGTCGTCTGATGAATTCAGTGACTCAGTGAATTCAGTGAATCTAGTGTTTCACAAATTGGTTCCTTATCAGGTTGATTTTTAGCATGTGAATGCTATGAAGACATTTAGAATGTAGAAAAAAAATTATCTTCGAACGGAGATGTTCAAAAAACGCAAAACCTAACATTTTTTTAAGGCCAACATTTAAAAAAAAAAGTTTTTCGAAAAAAAAGTACAAATAGGGACCACTTTTTGGCCTCCAAAATCAATTCTGATTACAAAAAAGGTGGGTGCTAGTTTTCGAAATTTTGAAGAAGAAATTAAAAAAAAAATTTTCGTTAGGCGTAGGTACGATACACTAGACTATTTACTAGGGCTGTTCCAGTACCAATACTGGGTATCGTATCAGTGCCAATACTATAGTGATTTTTGCATAACCCTTTTTATTGCAATACCAGTACCAGATCGACATAATCCATTTTCATTGTGTTTGTGTAACACAAACTGTACAATTTTTGTTCACCTTTAGACAAAATTCTGCCCTTCATCACCAAATTAATTATTTTTTTGCATTTCTATACCAGTGTAAATAACAACCACTAGTTTGAAAACTCGGTAAGTTTGGATTTGACCAAGCTATTGAGCATTTAACTGTAATTCAGTTCAATTAAAGAAAAGAAAATCTTGCGCGCGGCAATTGGAGTTGAAGGATAAGTGGAGAGCATATAACTGCAAGTCCTTTTCAACAATTTTGAAAACTAGGAACCATTTTATCGGAATCAAAATTGGATTTTGATCCAGAAAAGTGGCTCCAATTAGCACTTTGACAAGCACCTACTGTATTGTTTGATTTTCCTACCAACCCCAATAAATGGCCGTAACGCTAAAGTTTTACTTCTTTCAGTCTCATATAGCAACTGGCTTTTTGGCAGCCACAGTGCTATAAATTAAAACAAGTAAATAATAAACCATGTTTGACTGCCAAGACACCTTTTATTTGTTACTAGTGCTTCAATTTGTGCCTAGACTACACTAATTTCACAAGAGATGAGAAATGTTCATCGTGGGTGCAGTCTGCGTGTTTGTCAGCTCTGCTATAGGGTGAAATCGTTAGGTAGATCAAAGAAAGAATGCCTGGCGATTTAGTACTATAGTATCAACTGACAGGAAAATCGAACAATAAATTGCTTGTAAAGTAACAGTGACCTATTGAACTATACAAGCTTAAAATTATAAAAATTGCCTCTTAAAGATCAGGAGAAGCACTTGTTTAAACTCTTTATCACATCAATGCAGCTAAATAGCTTTGGAACGAGACCTGAAAGAGCCAGCACAGCCAAGTGGACGCTAGATCTAATCTCGGCACCAATTAAAGTACATGCAAGCCTTCCGGTGCTTGAACTACATTTGAACATCAGCATTTTAAACAAGAGCACCACCGCTGAATTTTGTACCAGATAATTACTTTACTGTATTGAATACTATTTTGAAAATAAATGCTCTCCATTATAAAGAAGCTGTATTGAAATACAGAACTGGCAGCAAACGTGGAAATACGGTAAGCGATTCTAGCCATTGCTTACCTCTACGGCCTGGTCGTACATCTGGCGTGCCATGTTATCTTCCTTCCCAGACTGAATCCACGCTTTTAGCAGATATTCGTAAAAACTGTCACCCAATGCACCAACTGACACATGATCTAAGAGAAAAAGGCATACACCTTTAAACAAAACAGTTCCTCACAGTTATACAACATGTGTCAAAGCAGCATGCAAACAAACAAAAAATAAAACATCAGAACCCCACCTTTTGCTTATTTCTAAATTTGCATGCTAATTAAGCCTTGAGTTTGAGTGATGTACACAGTCACTTGGCCAATAAACCAGTTGCTGAGAATAATTAACATGAGAAAACATACATTTCTTTACAATTGCTCGTACCCACACAGGTAAGAATGTGGCTTTCAATCAAAAATGCTTAATTTTGTAGGCTACCAAAAAAAATGAATAAACATTTTTTTCACAAGTAAAAATGTTTAAGATTGTTATCAACGAACATAGATAGTACGATGATATAATACTATGACACGTTATACTTACTTCAAACAAAAATGATATATCCAAGTAAAAAGAGTCCTAGTGTTACATTTTATTTTCTCATTAACATATTGATTGTGATAACACCGAAACCCTAACTCCACAAAATGAGACTGAGTTGGATCTTAATGATCAATATCCATAAAAATTCAAAAAATTTATTTAAAAAAAAGTACAGGAAAACTTATGGCTCTCTGTAATAACATAAGCTAAGGGATGTAGATAAGTAATATATACGACCAATTTGTTATGCACGAGTGAAAAAGCACTAAAGAGCTTTAATGGCAGTGCTGTAGATACAGTTTAAAAAAATGAATTATGGACATGAAATGTTGGAACTTAGGAAAAGCTGAACAAACCAAAATACCAGTGTTACCTGGTTGATTTTGGTTTCTATTGCCTGTTGAAAATATACATTACCTTTTTTAATAGCATTCTCCTTCTCAAATGCTGTTCAATTCTAGAGAAATAAATCGAAGATGTCCTTCCGGTTCGCTACCTACATATAAAAGTCGAAGCGGAGCGGTAATGCTAACCTTTTCGAACCTCTATTGTGCCCAAATGGCAACTAGAGGGGACGAGGGCGGGACAAAGGTAATGTATATTTTCAACAGGCAATAGAAACCAAAATCAACCAGGTAATACTGGTATTTTGAAGTTACTAGATGCCTCGATAATATCCATTACCTCTTTTAATAGCAATCCCATTGACTTAGTCAAGGCGGCGGGCGCCATTCGACAGAAGTTCCCTCAGGTAGCGACCTGTTCCCTTCACAGAATGGCAACGTGTGTTTAAGGGGTTATAGTATGCGACGGGCAGCAACAAATGGCCTGATGCGGTATAGTCCCTCCGCTTGGTGAGACATGTCTCGGAGATAATGTGACGTGAAGACAGTGGGATGTCTCCAAGAGGCGGCTTCCATGATTTCAGTGACAGGAATGTTACTATAATGAGGCCAGGAAGTGGAGATAGCACGAAGTTCGTGGGCTGTCACTCTGATGCCTTCTGTGGCACAGGTGACGTTGAGTGCTTCGTAGGCCTGTAAGATGACACTTTTGAGCCAGGTAGCAATCATGTGCGTGGAAGTTCTTCCAACTTTGTTGTTAAAGGGAAGAAAACCTGAGAGCGCCCTCTGCGAAACAGTTTGGAGGCTTTAAGGTAAAAGCGGATGGCTCGTACTGGGCACAAGGCACGTTCTTCGTAGTCTCCCAGATGTTGGAGAGAGAGGGGATGATGAAGGGATGATACGCTCAGTGGGTTTCTTAGTTTTAGCACGGAACGACGAATGTGGAGTTAGCGTAACACCGGTGTACTGAGGAAGGAAGAAACAATCCTTTTCGGTTGCTGACAATGCCTGTAGTTCACTGCAACAGAGAGGAGGACAAGGGTTCGTATGGTGGAGCCATGAGTGCCATTAGTACAATGGACAGATCCCAGTCGGGAAACTGTTTGTTGGTACGTGGTCCGTCCAAGTGGAAGGAATGAAGTAAAGATGAAATCCTGTAGTCTGTGAGGAGGTTCGTGTTGCCAGCTGCTTCGAAAACCGCGTTTAGGGCGGAACGGTACATTAGGATGGTGGAACCTCGTAATCCGCTCTTAAATAAGGTGGTGAATAAGCGGAGGAGGTCTTGCATAGGGGGATGGATTGGATCAACTTGTTCTGTGACACACCAATGAAGCCATCGTTTCCAGTGGCTGTCATATATCTTGTTGGTAGCGGAACGGATGGCTCGTGAAACGATGCGGACGGCCTCGTCCTCAAGAATGCCTGTTGCACGGAGAAGCTGGATGATAGTAGCCACCCGTGAAGGTGCGACGCTTGTAGGTTTGAATGGTGGATCATTCCATTGATCTGGGATAGGAGTCCTGTTTGGTTCGGTAGATGGCGAGGAGAGTCGATGAGAAAGGCTGAGAAGCAGCGGGAACCATGCTGTGGTAGGCCAGTTCGGTGCGATTAGGAGGAAGCGTACTTGGCAATTGGCGATTTTGCACAGAACAAAGGGGAGGAGACGAGGAGGGAAAAAGGAGTAGGCATGAAGTTGATTCCAATTCAAGGTTAGTGCGTCCACGGCCCATGCTCGGGGATCTGGTAAAGGGCTGATGAATAGGGGAAGTCTGGCAGTGAACCTCGTAGCAAAGAGGTCGTAGCCAAAGGAGGAAGAGACTGTGGCAAACCGCGGAATGTAGCATCCATTCGCTGGAAGGTGGTTTATGGCGATAAAAAGTCAGCTATAACATTCAACGATCCTGGAATGTGAACGGGCAGGAGACAAACATGGTGGTGGATGCAGAACCGAAAAATTTGCGAGGTGATGTGGTATACGGATAGGGAGTGTGTTCCGCCTCCCTTCCGGAAGTAGGCAACAGCTGTGGTGTTGTCTATGTGGACTTGTATCGCACGTCCTGTTACATGCGGTTGAAAATATTGTAGGCCTAGGAGAACTGCTCGTAGTTTTAAATGGTTGATGTGATCTGCTGACTCGGTTGCCCAGTAACCCGAGACTGTGAGATTATCGACGTGGGCTCCCCAGCCTGACTGGGATGCGTCCGTGAACAGGTGGATCTTGGGCGGTGGTATGTGGTGGGGAAATGTTGCTGAGAGATTCAGTATGTCTGTCCACCATGTGAAGGTGTTGGTGGGAAAAGATGGGCCAAGATGTTGAGGCGGTAGGCTCATAGCTAACTAGGGATTTCCCAATGGGAGGAGCGGTAATGATGCATGGGACGTGCCATCCACATACCGTAGGGAACGAGGTCTGCGAAAGAATCGATAGTTCCGATGACGGAGGCAAGGTCCTGAAACGTATGGAGAGGCTTGTGTAGAAAGGACCGGGCAGAATGGATGTGATCTCTATTCTTTCTTGGGCTGGTATAACGGTCGCAGTGCGGAAGTCTAAGAATACTCCGAGGAACACAAAGGACTGGGCGGGTTGAAGACGCGACTTCGGAAGGTTTATGCCTAGGCCTAGGTAATGAAAAAGGGACATGGCGGAGCGTAAGTTGTTGGTCAGTGTCAATGGGTGTGGGTGAGGAAGGAGGCAATCGTCGAGGAAGGCATGGATGCGGAGGCCTTGTTGGTGGAGGCAAGCAAGAGTTGGTCGCAGAACCATGGTGAAAATTCGTGGGGTGGTGTTTAAGCCAATCGGAAAGCAAAGGAACTCGAAGACGGTCCCGACTAGTAGAAAGCGGAATAGGTGGCGGACAGACGCATGAAGCGGAATGTGAAGGTAGGCGTCTGCTCGGTCGAGGGAGACTGTCCAATCGTTGGGCTGCAAGGATTCTCGGATGGAGGATACTGTTTCCATTTGGAGAACAAACTGGTTGAGTGGTTTCAGGTTGAAAATGAGGCGCGTTCCGCCCGTTTTCTTTTTGCAAAGTAAAATGCTACTGTAAAATCCTGGAGTGAAAGAAGGTAACACAACACGAATGGCTTTCTTTTGGAGGAGGGATGTCAATTCTGCTCGAAGCGGAGCGGAAGATGACTATTTCAGATTCCATGGTGGATCTGTAGTGGAGGTCTTGGGGAAAACTTCGGTTTGAAGCCAGTCGGAAACAATGGAAAGGATCACAGGGTCGGAGGTTATCGTTTGCCTGGCATTGGCGTGGTACCGGAGGCATTCCCCTACAACTTGTGGGGGAGGTGGAACGTAAATAATTGTCACGTCCCCTCTGTCGGGGGTGGGAGGTGGATCGTTGTCTTCGATCAGGGGTGGAGGAGCGTCCCTGGGAACGACCACGTCCGCGTGCCTGGGATCGGGATGAAAAGGGCGAAGCGAAACGCGGAGGCGGGAGAGAATCAGGAGGCTTAGCAGGCTTCCAGTCCTCCTTAGGAGGATCACGTTTTGTTGGTGCAGAACGAGACCAACGGTTTGGCGACTCTTGTTGTAGCGGGGTTTCCGAGAGATGTCAAGGTAAAGAGTCACTTTTGGTATTAAACCACGGAATAGCGATTCTGATTCGTGGATGGGTTGATTGTGGAGGAGATGGCGTGTTGAGTTATGTAAATTCGTAGCCGTGTTTGGAGCTACCTCCCTTAGTATTAGTGTTGAATTGAAAAGAGCCCGCGTGAACCATTCATGGCACGATATGTCGCAAAGCAGCTCTTTCAGAAAACTTGGATTGGTACAGTCTTTCACATAGCGCATTGGCTGCAGTACTAAGGACGTCAACTTGGGAAGCTGCCCGGAGGCCTAGACGGAGGATACGGTCATTGTCTCAAAGGACAAAGACGGGAACCGCTGCTCGGCGAGGGAGGTAGGGAGCGGAACCGAAGTCTAATTTTGTGTCCGCTGTCAGGAATTCTGAATGGGGGTACGTGTCAAAATTACGTGGATTGGCTGTTCCATCGCCTATAGGGCGGAAGAAGTAATTTTCGCGGCCTGGACGAGGCGGAGGTGGATCTTTATCTAGTTCAAGAGGGGATCCGTTTCCAAGGAGGACTCTGCCGTTCCGGAGTAGAGTTGTTAGGAGTGTTGTTGATTGTCCTAATAACGATGGCTGATGCGGTAGTTGGTCGCGGAGGCCAAATCCGAATCCTGTCGCAAGGCCTCTGTTCTTAGAGACCGAGTAAGCTGTTGCGGAGAGTTTGTATAAGAAACAGTCTGGAATGATCCCCTCTACTGTTTTCAATAGATCCGGAAGAGAATTTCGGAGGGGTCAGGATCTCCTTGGAACGGGGGCTCAGGATGGCCTGGAAGGGATGAGTCCGGTGAATAGTAAGAATCCCGATCTTCGTTTGCGGAAGGGTCAAGCGGTGGAACAGGAAGCGGAGCAGACGTGATGGAAGGTGGAGGTGGAACGGCAGGGGCGGCGGAGGGCAGTGTCGTTTAGGAATGGAGTTTTACCAGGAGGACGTGTAGTCCGTTGTGGGCATTTTCCTTTTGAAGTGTCGGTTGGAGGAGTCCCTGAGGCTATGTACCTGTGACGGCGTGAGTGGTTCGTTGGTATGGTGGGTACTAGTGGAACGTTCAGCCGCCGAATGTTGAGAGGAACATGAGGATAAATCGAGAGGCGTCAGTTGAGGGCTTACGGAGGAGGCCAGCTTGGCCGCAACTTTCCGTACCTTTAGTTGAAGTTTTAGGCATGCATATCGTTCCTTGGTGCGGGATAGCTCTTCGGAGAGGGAACGTAGATCCCGCGCCGGAGGTGGTTAACTGTATGGAATCGGAGACGTGGCTGCGGTTTCGCAAGGTACGGTGAATGATTAGGAAAGGGAAAGGATTTGAAGGCAGAATGGGTTCTAAGGAATCCTGTACCGTTGTTAGTTCAAGAATTTCCACATTCTCAGCAACGGGCAGAACGTGGTTTGGTGACGCGGAAAAATGAGTGCGAGAGGAGGAATCATCCTAAGGCGTTCCTTTAGTTCGAGGCATCGCAGCAATGGGAACGCGGATGCGGAAGGCGGAGGAACGTAGGAAGCGGAGGCTCTTTGTTGTCGGAGCTAAGAGAACAGCGTGGCTGCTAGAGAAGAAAAGGTGAGCATTACCGCTCCGCTTCGACTTTTATATGAAGAAGGCTGCGCAGTAGACCAGCACAGTAGGTAGCGAACCGGAAGGACATCTTCGATTTATTTTCTCTAGAATTGAACAGCATTTGAGAAGGAGAATGCTATTAAAAAAGGTAATGATATTTTCAAGGCAACTAGAAAGTGAATTAGCAGAGATTTCTTACGCCTGAACACAGAAGGATGATACACAGTAATGTAACAAGGAGGTCGATTACCACAAAATGTTTCTCCTTTACAAGTTATATTCTCATCGCAGTTTCATACACCACAAACTAATTATCACATCAATTTTCCCACCGTGAATTCATAATAAAAAGAAACACAAAAACCTTTTTTTCTCAAGAGTATAACAAACATTCACCACGAGGAAAAACTGACAATTTACGGAAATAAGATTGTGTAAACTGCTACTGTACTGCTAAGTTGGGAACGTCTACAGTGGTACACGAATACCACTGTATTTCACTGTAACCTCTGTACGGTGGTATTCCACTGTATACCGAATACCACTGTATAGCTCTGTTGATAGAGGTCGCCACCTATGTAAGAAGGTTAGAGGTGTGCACTACCACATAGTAAAAACTAATTTTATACCCATTGTTTATAAACAATTAGTAAAATCATTTGTATCTTTGTAGCATCATGAAAGGCCTTAAAATGCTGGTATACATCCACATGTTAGACGATACCATACCTCAATATTTCGATGGCAGTCCAGCCGTTTTTTATGGGAGCCACAGTCAACAGCAAATGGTGTTTAATACGAATGTCAGTGCATCGTTGAGTTTCAAAATGTCAGTAAAAATCACATGGATAACAATATTTTATTGCTTTTCGTGAAGCAACATCCGCACCGAGATATTTTGTAAAATTTCACAAAGAACTACACATAAACGAAGAACTACACATAATTTCAGAATTAATGAATACTGTTTGCCAGAATTCTTACAAATTTTCCACAGACTGTTCGTCTGTCTTCATCAGGTACTGCCATTTGTCAGAGAACTTTCAGAGTACTTATCAGAACTTGAACTTTCAGAGTAATTACCGTTACGTAATTTCCACTGAGATAGCGTTTGTACTGACATTTTGAAACTCCATGACGGGCCGATATTACTGCCAGCCCAAACCCGTGAACAATATTCAGTTCAGTTCATGAAGACGAAAGCTGAAACGGCTGAAAGCCATCGAAATTTTGAAACATGTTATCTTCTAATGTGTGGGTGTGTACCAGTATTTTATTGCTTTTTATGATTAAACAATCAGTGCTTAAATGCCAAACAAACAATGCCAATGTAAATGTAATGATACAAAAAAAAAATCAACGACATTAGTCATTCATAATAGTAATTCTAGCCAATAATCAATTAGATCGATAGTGGTCAGTGACACACCCAGGATTTTTGTTTGGGAGGGGCAAAGGAAATTGGAATTTAAAATAGGACCAAAAATTCCACTGAAGTGTCATGCTGAAGAGGGTGTGGGTGCCGTAGCTACCTCGTAGCCCTGTAAAACAATTAGTTTCCACATGTTCGGGCCTTTGACACATTAAAAAAGAAACTTTTCAGATTTTTTTCAACTATAATAAAAGTCTTATTTGTTTAAGCTAATTTTACTAAATTTTAGCCTGATCTGTAAGTCTTTGGGGGAGGAGCCCTAGCTTCCTTTTGGTGTTGCGGCACTGCTGCTGGTGATGAGACACATGCCTGCTGTGCGTTAAGTCGGTTTCAATTGGGAGTTTCTCAAGGCGTGCCCAATATTGCCGGGCCATCTGGTGTTAGCAAAGATTATAAAATACAAATTTCTTATAACGACTGGTCACTTCCACTTTGTTTCTATTTCTCCTGCTTTTACTTATTTGAATATGTTCTCATATGGCCTAGTAAATACCTCTGTTAGGGATAAAAATGCTGTTGCTGGTCAGCATGTACACACACACACTGACCGACTTGTGGATCGACTATTTCACGCAAACACAAAGTTACTCAAAGGCCGTAACTAAGTTGTCAAGGCTGTTATGCTAATAATTAATAATGACGTAATAGAATTGCAGAGTCCACAAAGTGTGACATACTTCACTGGATTTTTCAATCAGAAAACTGAACCACTTTTTACATTGGTTCGGTTTGGTTAAGGGTGAGGCTGGAATTTTGTTTTTACGGTTTTACTTTTTCCGATTTCAGGTTATGGTTCAGTTTGACTCAGTACAGAGCACTTCCAGTTCAGCACGGAACAATAGCAATGGTGGATGGAAAACTTGATTTTAAACAAAAGTTATCTAGAAATTTTTTTATTTAAACTTTAGCAGGTTTATTTATTCTTTACTTTTTTTTTGCATCGATTGTTGGACCCAAATTTCTTGAAGAACTTGCATCGGATTTACAAATTTTTTTTTCACAGTTTGTTGGATTAAAATTTTTATTTGGATCAACAAATTTGGGTTCAATGATTTTGGATTTAACACTTCCATTGAATGCTGGACCCAGTGCAATAGGCTGTTTTGCAACATTAGTTAAACCTACGCAAATGTTGGACTCGCCAATTTTATTCAAGAGGTAGTAAATTGAAATCAGAAAAACTTAAGAACGTTTCAGACATGTGTTAAAAGAAAATGTAAATTCCATTCCGTTCTAGTAAGTTTTCATACAGAATTTGATGGCAAGACAGATTTCAATAATTCATTTACATCCACGAACATATTACTTCAGCTCAGTAAAATAGCTCTAGTTAATTAAAATGCTAACCTTTCCTAAGGGTATTGGTATAAGATCATAGTATACTTACGCTGGCCCCATCGACCGGTTTTTGGATTCAAGTAATTAGGGTATAATCCATTAGGTTTGTCCATGTTGCGCAAGACGTCTCGAATTTTGTTGACCTACGGCAAAAATATCAGTCAGCTGCCAGTATTGATTTCCACTGTGCCTTTCAATCAGAACTGAGAATGGCTTGAAGATGTTTTTAATAGAGACATATCTAATCAAACTCAAAATTGGTTGATCAACAAAACAGAAAAAATGTGCATTATTCGTGGTTTTTATACTTGAACCTTAATGAACTTGAGCGACTGTTTAATTCTTGTCCACCCAGACTGGTAATTAAACAGGACGGAAAGCCAATGGATCCTGAGTCAAATAAATACAAATGCAAACCTATTTACGTTGCTGTTTGGACTGAGCCGTGTCATTATGGCTCAGCGGTAGGATTCCGCCTTTGGTTTCAAAGGTCATGGGTTTGATTCCCGCTCAGACAGTCTGACATACTGTTTAAGTCCAAAAGGCAACGTAAATAGGTTTGCATCTGTATTTATCTGACTGGTAATAACAGATCCACAAATACCACAAATAGGGAAAAGTAATTCGACGGAATTATTATTTTTGATAGTGCAAGTTCAATAATGAAGTAAAGGGTAACAAGGTTCGACGAGATTTTTTTTTACTTCTATGTAAACAAAAAAAAAATCAAACGCTAACTATTTTGGCTTCGGTTTTGTGAAAGCCACCGCCGACTGCGTTACGAAGAAATGTCGATCAGTCATGCCGTATGGTATATATCACGCCGTACCCTGTCGTCATATTGACTAAAAACCGTTTCAGTCGTTTAATCAATACAATCTTTGGCTTTCCACTAATGGAATAGTCTCGGCGAGATGATTAAACTGCTGCACTGTATTGGAATGTCAAAATCGGTCAAAAATTGATGAAATTGTGGAAATTGTTTGATGAATCTGCACAACGATTGTGCTACTGGCGGCCACAACAGAAATACACGAAAAACAAGGACTGAAGCACTTCGATTCTGTACAAAGTAGTAGAGTTTGACAGAGATTCGATCGCCTCATAATTAATAGCTACTCTCCCAGATCTATAGCACCTACAAACATGAGCATAGCACCAATTAGATTTAGTAGGCCTATTTTTATCGCTATTAACTTGATTTTAGACCCCCAAATAAGTGAAAAAAGCTCTGAAAACTGTTTCATTATGTCAAAGTTTGATCAGACATTTGCTGTTCTGGCAAACTAAGAAACTTGGTTGCAAAAAATAAAAAAAAAACCCTAAAAGGATCCTATATTCTGTATTATACTTAGTATAAGCAAAACGATCCAATAGATATCTAATTGGTTGGCCCTGATTGGTGCACGGAACAAGCAGATCCATAAGTTTTAAAAGGTTGTCAAACATTCGTATGTTGAAAGCAAGGTGTGTGGCTGAGCAAGTGACTTCCATCTATTCTAAAGTAATTTTTCTAACACGTTTCTCAGTTTGCTCGTACAATCTCTCATTTGACGCGACTCTCACCACACACCAGACACACACCAGACACACAAACAAACAAATTGTACATTTTGTGAATTAGATAAATGCAGACGTACTTTGTGGTTCTGGAGATTGAGCAAACTATATGAAGCATGGATCCATGACGTTAGTGAACAAGCGAACGATACATCTAGTTGAAATAAGCTATTTGAAGAGGAAATATTAACACAATACCACCACAGAAAAAAATCAATCCACATTCTTTCTTGAATTTTCGGGGAAAAGTCCGTTCCCCATCATCACAAAATGCTACTGAAAACGTTGGCGTTTGTTACAGCATAACAACTACGATGGCCGCTCCGACCACCGATGGTTGCTATGCTCTAATGAACACAAACATGTGACGTTTTTGATTTCCAACGTTTTCAGTAGCACTTCTGATGATGGGGAACGGAGACTTTCCCCCGAAAATTCATGAAACAATGTGGACTGATTTTTTGTGTGTTAATTTTTCATCTTCAAATGGCTTTTAATTACTACTGTCAACGCCAAATGCCGGTATTTAAAGATGATATAAAGATTTGACTTTTCTTTAGCCTCTAGTCAGCCTATGAAAACCTTTGGCTTACCAAAATTAATTACTGGAAAATTTACGCTTCACCCAATATCAATTCCATTTCACATGTAGTGAGCACATTTTCGTTAGATATAATTCTCCATTTAATATCAATTAGGCCTAGGCCCGGATGTCTGCCATTCAGTAGAATGGAGCCCCAAACTAGCAGAGTTTTCTGCTATTTTGCTTAATGAAACCGTATTCGTTTCACCCTTGTCATAATTCCCCAATCTTCCACCTTCATTACGCACACATTTACATGCAGTTTAGAAATAGATAGCATTTTTTTTTTTTTAGATTATGTCTAAATATTAGATTACTTCGGAAAATTGTTTTCCAATGTGTCTCCATTACCGTACATTCTTGGGCCAAAAACTGGACGGCAACAATATTAAGCAGGAAAAAAATACCTTCTCGAGATAGACTGGATTCCCCGTTATTTCAGTCAAGTACAGAAATTCCAAATGCATGGTTCCAAATTCAGCAAGAATGGAACTTGATCCCGACGCCCATCCATAATTTTTGCTAGCACCTCTGAAAAACATAAATAAACATGATATTAACATGGGGTTCAAATTAGAAATAGTCAATCATTTCTTTTATTGGCAAGTTTTCAATTAGTTTCAATACATTCAAACCAGCCGAAACCAAAACTTTGAAAAAGAAAGAAATTGAACTTTTTTTTGAATTCGTGATTCTAATTCATAAAGTCGTGAGAAAATAAAAGTTAAAGATTGTTGGAATAACTAGCCTTTTTAAATCTTGTAAATACATAACGAACAACTGAAAACAGTGGCACATGTCATTTAATACCGTTTTAAAAGAGAATTCAAAATTTTCACCCTCTTTCTGTTAATAATGGCCACAAGACAGCACTGCCACAGTAACAGTTTGAACCCAACAGCAACTAAAGCCTTCATTCACACGCCGAACTTTTACCATTTGGATCTGCAGAGTAAGGAAGTTCGATAACCAGCTGACATGGATAAAGAAACATTCAACAATGCCAAAAAGACTCAGAGGGAAGGCAACACAGTGTTGAGGCGTAAGAGTTCCAAATTTGTCTCTTCCCGCTTCCTTTTCCCTTAATTGCTTTCCAATGTACTAAAGCAATGTCAATGTCAGTAGCAACACTCTGTTGCTACTTAATCTGTAAGCCGATTTAAAACACACTTATTTCTTGATTATGGGAAAATAGAGAAATAATCTCTGAAAATCTCCAATTTTAACCTGACAAAATCTAACACTTCACAAGAAGGCAAGGGGGGCATCGCTCATGACCCCTCAGTAGAGTCACTGTATCCCTGGAACAGTTTTTGGGGGGGGGGCGGGCATAGATTCTCCCCACCTTTCCCAAAGGACCCACTCATTTGCAAGATGAGACGGCCAGAGCGGAAGGGACTGGTAACAGTAGGCTGTTTTGTGGAACGCGGAAGGAGGAACGTGAGATCTTTCTGGTGAAGGTCTGTGGTAGTTGAGACCGTAGGTGTCTTTGGAGGTAAGGGAAGGTTGAAGCGATCAGTCTGTCGTGAATTGCCCACATTATATAGTACGTCTGTGTGTGGTGTCGGTTGGTGGTGTTTTTTTTTTTTTTTGAAGGATGACGTGGTGGATGAAACGTCTTCCTGGATGGGATGCTAGTAGGAAAGGGATGGTCGTCCTGTAGCTTACGAAATGGAAACGGTGTGCCTTGAAGTGTAGAAAGTCCGAAAGTTAAGTTGGATGTGGCGGATGTGTTGTCTTTTCACATAAAACAGCAGGCCGTATTGCTGGTGTTGGTTTGAAGGATGGGAGGCTAGGAACGTGTCAGTCCTAGTGTTCTAGGTTGTTCATGACGAATTGGTTGCAGAAGGCAAGGCGTGGGATGGAGACAACAAAACTGCTGGTGGGGCGATGACATCCGTGCAGGATGGACGAGGAGAGTGTTCTGCCGATGGGACGAACAGGGTCTTAGCCAAGGATGAGAGACGTCGGGAAACGAGAGGAGTGATGCCCGGAACGGTGACAGGACGGAAACGTAGAACTGGAGGAGAGCCAGGTGAGAACACTAACAAGTCCAGGGATGTGGCGCCGAGTAAGGCACAGTGCACATCATAAGGGATGTCATCAGCACCAGACAAGGTCGATGTAGATAGCTTTAGGAGATGAGGGACCAGGTTCCAAGTCGTGAGACGGAATGTCGGGATGGCAGTCAGGGACGCAAAAGGAACGGCTGAAGGTCGGGAACGGGAACGGCAGACATAGTGATGTAGGAGGAACGAATGCTGGAGAGGAAGCAGCATGTGTTGTTCCCAGAGGAACGGAAGTAACGAGTGATGGAAGGATAGGCGTAGGGAACGCAGAAGCTTAAGACTCGAGACTGGAAGATGGAGCTGGGATTGCTGTCGAACCGAATCTTCGAAAAGCTCCCCTATGGCTTTTAGCTGGAAAGTGAGAAAGAAGGGCAGAAAAGACTGCAGACGGTGGTTGTCGTGGTTGTCTGTAGACGAAGGAACGAGTTACAGGGATACGTCCGGAACGTCGGGCTGATGCTTGTGTAATGTAGGGTTAACGCGGAGCTGAAGGTCCAAGCGGAGGCCGGAATGAGGAACGGCCGATACAGTCCCGTGTTTGTAAAACTGGCGCAGGCTGGGACAACTGCAAGAGGAATGTAGCGGAGTCCTGGTTGGGTGCGGTAACAATCCCAAAGTGCTGCGGAACGGTGAGGGATGCCAAAGGAATGGTGAGTGGACGTGAAGAGCCCAAATTGGGTAAGGAAGCATCATCCGCAAATGAGATGTGAAGGCTTTGTAACGTCGGTGAGGGACCGGTGGAAGACGGAACGGTTGAGCGTTGGAAGGGAACGCAGGACTTGAAACGGAGCATAGCACTGAAGTGTTAAGGATCCCAGAAGGGAAGCCAAAGGTGGAAGAGATCCAAGAGGAATGGCCGTTTAACAAGGTGGACCTGGAACGGGTGAGGACGGACTGTTCGTAGCAGGAAAATTGTCCATGGACAGCGAGCCGCCGCTAGAAAGCGGAACGGCTGCCAAAGAGGGAGGAGCGGAGGTATCTTCCATCCGCGGGACGGCAGTATGCGGAACAGAATGAGGAATGAGACAGCGGAATGTCGAACAGGGTTGCTCAAGGGACGACCACGTGTGGCGATCGCCCTAGGAGAAATGATGCCAACAGGATGCTGCGCAGGAGCTTATATATAGGGGGGCCCTAGCTCGCGCATGCATCGTACCGTACAAGCCCGGCAGGGAAGACAACTCTCAAACTTCAAACTTCTAGGGGTATAATGCTCAAAAAGGGGGAAACTGCTATAAACAGGTAATGCACATTAGTCGGCTATAAAAAAGTTATTTGTTCAACTTGCACTGTTTTGCAAATTTCGACTGCTTAACTACAAACTGACCGACCTCCACCTCAGCGTGGGGCCCGGGTGAACACCTCTCGTGGGTGGCCAACGGGGGCGGTAGCCAAACCGAGGCGGTGATGGTAGTGTACTCATTTCGGTGGTTACTCGACGGGGCGAGGCGTAGACCAGCGGAAGCCAGTCTGTTACTTTTGCAACCCAGGCATGGGAAGCATCTGAGGGAATGCGGCTCCAGCAGTAGCGACCAAAACTGCTACCCTTAAGTGGGGGCAATGCCGAGGCCACGAGGATGAGCAATTGTCCTCGAATCGATCAGGGCCACCAAACCCTGGGTGTGGGAACCAAAATCATGGTAGTCTCTGCGGAGCAATGGTGCACCAAATTCCTTAATTGGTAGTGCGGGGCTGAAGTTTTGCCAAGGCTTTAGCACTTGTAGGATGGACTCGCACGGGTTAGGTGGTTTGTGGAGGATCCCCCGCTGCTAAAGGGGTAGCTGGTAGAGTGACTGATCGTTGAAGCGGCCGAACCCGCTAAAGGGGCTTGGCTGTGGAAGCTTTCGGAAGCTGGACCCGGCGACTGTGGCGCAGTTCAATGCCCGGTACCAAAGTCAGAAAACTTGGTAGCACTTTGTGCGGCCCCACTGGTGGTCAGGGAGAAGGGACCCACCTCCCCTAATCCCAATCAGTACCCTCATCCTTGTGGTGAGGGGCAAAATCAGGCGTATCTTGATCCCTAGTGCCTGGGTGGCAAGGGCGGCTTAATGGCTAAACGCTGGGAAAGTCGCCTAACCCCAACCAATCACCTCGATGCTTAACTACAGTCTTCATCAGGTGCTCTAATGCTCACTTCTGAAATTTGAATTAGCCAAACAATTTGGGAGTCTGGCAAATTCAAATTTCATAAGTGAGCAAGAATGTGACCAGAGTAAAGAACTGAGCTTTAGAGCACCTGATGAAGGGTTAGTTAAACAGTCGGAAATCTGTCTTTTGTATGAAAGTGTGCAATAGTGAAGAAAATTGACAAATTTGAAGTTGAAAATGGATTTCACAGTTTAATGGCACAGTTTTTCAGGGCTCAAGCTGTTACGTGACATCTAGTGGCTAACCAAAATAAGTTAAACTACAATAGGCTCGATAAACTACCTAAGTTCATGTGGCATCTACGACAGAGTAAACATATTACAAAAGAGGTGTCATGTCAGTCCAGCACACGACTTAAAAATGGTAAAATAAAATGGCTTTTCTGCGAAGCAAATGGGTGTTCCTATTTAAAACGTAATTGCAGTACATTTAAATTCCATCGAACCATTTCTTCTTTGGAAAGTGTTCTTTGCCAGCAAAATCCTACACTGAAAAATTTGCGTAATTAACCAGCAGCTTTGTTCAGCATGAACAACTAGACAAATATGCAAATCAGTCCTTTACATTCACAAGTTCGCGCCAAAGAAACACAATTTCTTACACTTAGGTCGACTAATCTAACTCGGCAAAACGGCCATTAGCACCTTCTGCACCACACAAAAGTTGCTGCAACTCACGTTTTCACATTAATCAGGGCGAAAGGGATTCCAGTGGGAGTGTTGAAAGCTGGCAGCAATTTCTCAGCAATTTGAGCCGCCTTCTCCTTGAACATCTAATTAAAGAAGAAAAGATTTGTCATTGCTCACAAAATCAAAATGAAATAAAATGAGAAAAGCTTTAACTTGCTTAAATATTAGCCTATTCAAAAGTGTAATGACTACAATCACACAAGTGGGCTTGAGTAGCGCGTTATTTGTTTGCAATAAACAAACTCAACACATACTCAAGCCCACTTGTGCAATAGTGGTCATTAGACAAAGGGGAAAATATTACATTTGATGCACTAATTTGTATGGTTTGTTAATTACAGCATTAAACCAAAACGAGGTCTAGCACACACCATACTACACATAGAGCATATTGCTAATACGATGGATTTAATTTTGTTGAGTATTGAGGTAAGAGCGAATCGAATGGATGCTATCTAATACCTCCTTTTTTCATTCACCATCACACACAATTTTAAAGTCAAAGATACTCTACAATATCTAGCAAATTGTCAATGGGGATAACGAAAGACTATCTTCATCAGGCATGCTCCTTTCAGCAGCTATCTCGTCAAGCAACACTCATATACACTTGACGAGATAGCAACTGTAAGGAGCGAGCCTGAGGAAGATAGTCCTCTGTGATCCCCATCTTTGGAAATCAGGACTATTAATTGTTTGACGGGCAAAAAGCAAAGGGCGCACACATAAAAATGACGGAAGAAACGTACCGTAAATTTCTTATTATCAGCCCTAGCAAAGCTACGGCCCAACCCCCTTAAATGCTTTAAGATCAGAAATCGTAAATTTATCTAGTTAGAGCCAGTCCCTGTAACTAAGGGTGCAGGGGGCCGTAACTAGTTATTTTACGATTTCTGACCTTCAAACATTTTAGATCGTAATGTTTATGGTGGAAATTGATTAAAAGTTTCATACATTCAAAGAAATCGAAGTTTCATCCCCTTAAATCGTGGTTTTTCTTGTAAACACCAAAATGCTTCGAACTACCTTGAGCGTTCACTTCAAAATTTAAATTCTCCATACTTTAAAAAGTACAATCTCAACTCGAAAAATACAATTACCGTATTTTTTGCAAATTTTTGACAGCTTTAAATCCAGGAATTCTTAGAAGAAAACCAATTGTGTGATTTTTCTCTTCATAAAAAAGTGAAAAATAACTTTATTTTCTCTTTATTAAGAAAGAGTGAACACTGAAAATGCGACAATAGTTCACCACAATGCAGCATATGATCATAATGGTGTCTGGAAACCAATAAGTATCTATGGTTACTTTTCAACCAACACCTAAGGTTGACTTTTCACACAGATTACTTAGTTAAAAAAAATAGGACAAGTCTTTTATGTTTTTATTACCTGCGCAGTGTGACTTCACAAAACAATGGTTGACATACAGTATAGCATAACTTGCTTGGGGGGGGGGGGGGGGGGGGTGTGTGTGTGCATGCCATTCCCCAACTTGCTGACCCTACTTTCTATGCAAAAAAACTTGTTTAAGAATTTCCCAAACTGCAATAGTCTGTCACCCTCCATGCCAATGTTTTGAGAATTAAATGTTCGTCCTCCCAGACGTGTGTACTTTCATAAAATTGTCTGCAAGTACCATTATCAAAGACTAGTTGTACCCCCGGCATAACATACGCCGGTCTAGCCGGTTCCCAATACCTAATTATCGGTGGGAATGGCGCCGACACCCCCCCCCCCCCCACACACACACACACACATCCTCCTGCCTCCCTCCCCACAATCTCCCACTGCATGGTCGGATTGAGCCACCTCCCTGGTCACCCCTTTCCCCTTTCTCGCTTGAACTTCAGTAACACACACACACGCACACATAATGATGAATTTGCTCAGAGCCACCCAAGTCTATTATACATATAGATTATTTACGCCGTTATGTGCCTTGAACTGTGCACGAGAAAAAGAAGTCTGCTTTCCAAAAACAAAGACCGAGGCTGCCCATAGAGTTTTTAAGGATGTCTGGGGCAAACTAATTGTCCAACAAAACTGATTTTGAGTACACATTTCAAGATCATTGAAACACTACTGTACCTCCGTTAAGTATTAAGCACATATCAAACAGGATGGAAAAGCCAGGGCTCGATAAGGGTTGAATGAATACGAATGCAAACCTATTTACGTTGCCTTTTGTATTTATATGTCAGACTCTCTGAGCGGGAAATTGAACCCATGACCTTTTGAGGCCAAAGGCATAAGTCCTACCGCTAATCCATGTTGATGCGGCCACGTCAGTATGGCTCAGCAGTAGGACTTGCGCCTTTAGCCTCAAAGGTCGTGGGTTCAATTCCCCGGTCAGGCGGTCTGACATGTAAGTTCAAAAGGCACCATAAATAGGTTTGCATTCGTATTTATTAAGCATAGAGACGTGACTTGAATTGCAAACATGTAGAGAATGAGGAACACCAACAAAGAAAACAACGGGAATCGGCCACCTTAAGAAGCTACAGTAAACTCGAGCATTCCATAAGTTGCTTAGTATTCCATAAGTTTCGTGCTTCCCTTCTTTAGTCTCATTCTAACTCAAAACCTATGCGTATAAATGACAGTCATAAAAAAAAA
>JAHWFP010064589.1:0-43611 GCA_023313725.1 Lithobius niger
AATTCCCCGCTCAGGCAGTCTGACATTTAAGTCCAAAAGGCAACGTAAATAGGTTTGCATCTGTATTTATTTTGGTTCAAGAGGAGTAGAGGTACACATACGCACACACACATCTTACGTTTTTAATGACGTGGATGTTTGAATGCAGTGTAAATGGACATCATTTATTGCTTGTTACACAAAGCAATCATAAGTTGACAATTCTGTGGAGGTGGTCCACTGAAGTAGCAGGTGTTTTAAAAAAAACCAAGTAACTAATGTTTTATTATGCCATTTTATATTTTATATTTAATATTTAATATTTTATCTCCTGAAATACAGCACAAATATTGCCCGAAAATCAAAGACTACTGCATTCATGTGTTAATGTTGTATGATTTACATACAAAAATCTTTCCTCCCCTATTGCTCAAGTACTTCTAGTTCTTAACAAAGCATGTAGAAAGAATTTGTTTGGTCGCAGAATTATTGTGATGAAGTGAGCCTGTGGCAAGTGCGATAGAAAGATTAGCTGACCTTTTAATGACTACCAGACCCTCAGGAAATTATACATTTTCTCCTTTATGGGTAATCTCAATTTTTTTACCATTAGATTATGCCAGACAGTCATAATTAAAGATAGGTCAATTCAAAAATTGCAATTAATAACACTTTAAAACTTCGAAACGGTGGTTTGGATTTTATGATGATCGTTTGTTAATCATTCCAAGTTTGTTGATGAGATGAGATGTCCAATAATGTCGTATAATTTTATGTCCTATAATTGTTTCCAATTTGAGACTGTCTACCACCACTCACCTGTCATCTCCTCGATTGTAAATTGGCCAGATTTGGTTCCACCTCCGGCAAAACCAAATTTTACATTGTCTCCATCTTTGTCTGATGCAACAACTGTTGTAACTAAAGTATTAGGCCCAGCATTCTCATCAACGTTGGGTGTGTACACGTCTTGGCTGAATTTAGGCGGCTCATCGTTCTTGTTTTTGGTATAGATTCGAACTGTAGCTGTTCCTGTCTTTGGAGGTTCCCCTTTGTCTCGTGCAATCACAGTGAACATGTAGAAGGCACTGTTGTCATCAGCATCAAGACGCTTGTTCGAAGCAATCTCGCCATGCTGGTTGATAGTGAAGTTATCATCGCTCACGGAATATTCAATTTGAGCATTTTGTTCGCTGTCCGCATCCGTGGCTTTGACTGTGAAATACAAAACAAATGTAAGATAACATATAGACTGAAAAATGAGCACCTTTAAGGAATGAAAGATGAAAATGATGGGAAAATTTGTTAGGTAAGAAAGTTGGATATCTAAAGTACATGCCAGTAGTAGAGTTTGCATGAGAATTTGCACGAGTAGTAGACGTATATGAGAATTTGATAAACTCGTATATGTCCAATTAAGTAGTATATTTGCTGGAATACCACTGAAGACAACTCTGAATGTTAACGCTTCATAACTTCCTTAAGATTTAAGATAATAAAATGATAAATAAAGAAACACAATTTTGCCAACTGCTAATTTTGTTGCTTCACAAATTACGATGTTAAAAAGAAGTTTCATGTAGAAAAACATGAATTTTGCTTTAAAACTTTTGTTAAAATGAAGAGCTTGTTTTTCCCAAACCAGCTGAAAGTTATGGAACTTTACTTACTAACTTCTTTTAGCCCACGAGTCAACTCATTTCGAGCAAGCTGTGATGTAAACCAACATTAATACCGGAAAGATTAGCATTAGGAATTAGAGCTCAAAAGAATACAGATCTAGTAATGCCCAAGGCATATTTTATGGAGGCAAGCAATATGTTTTCTAGTAAGCAGCACAATCTCTCTTTCTAATTTAGACATAATGTTTTGCTCACTACTGTTTGCGTTGGTTGTGTTTTAGTTTTAAATGACTTGCATCCTTTGCTTGTCTTCATGCTAATAATGTATGGTTGTGCATCATGCACTAACGATTTTCTTATTCCGAGACTATCCCCCAAATTACCAAATGTGTCTTTAAAGAAACATTGTTGGGGTTGGGGGGAGGGAACTAATTTTATTGCAAAATTCACACTCTCTCACTTGTCATACTTTAAGACAAACAATTTAGCTCAGTAGGCTTTCAACACACACACAACAAAACATCTTGTAAGAAATATTCTGAAAATAAAGTGTGTAAGAGGGTAAGTGTTACGTATAGCTTTGAATTTTTATAGTACGTGCCAGTGTCTAGCGCCTCCTAGCCTAAAATAGTGAAATTATGCACTATTTGATCACTAGACAAGGCTGGTAACAATAAAAATACCGTTGCTTCTCTGTGTAGAGGAGTCTTTTAATATTTCTAATACCGTACACAACGCAATTTCAAATCTTTTAGTAAATTAAAAAAATGTTATGGCTACTAATATGGCAGTTTTCACGTGAGGTCTGCTGCAGTCATTAAACAGAGTAAAACTCAATATGAAAGATAGTCTGGACGCAGTAACAACTTTGAAAAATTCTTTTGTATTCAGCACGTAATTTTGCAGTCAGGGTGATGCCCTACTATTCAAGCCGTGCTAATTCATATTTTCTGTAAAGTCACCTTAATTTTATACCTCCTCTCAACTCCTTTCAAGGTCACTATAATATACTAGCCTGTAAATCTCAAACAAAATCTCAATGATACACCAGCCTGTAAAATAACAAAAAACGTTCGCTCTGCCGAAGTGTTGCATCCCTGGGGAAGGAGGGGGATCAGTTCGCTACCGCACTGCAAGACCCGAAATTAAGTGAAAATTTGGCAAAAGTATCAAATTGGGCATTTATTGCATTGTATAAATTCTGAAAAATGGCTTTTTAAACGAAACTGAGTTTTCCATTTACAGGGCTCAAGGGACTTAAAGCAACCTCCGCCCACCTCCTTAGACCCATTGGCGCTCAATTTTCGGACCATATTCTGAATTCTAATTATTTTACCCACCCTACCCCTAATGAAATTCCTAGTTGCGCCACTGCTCTGACATAGACGCAAATCCAGGCCCTTCCATTTATGGGTTGCTGGGTTCATAGTTTGAATCCCAGGTATAGCATAATTCTTTTTTGTTTCTTTCTCGCGTTGCTACGGAGATCTTGTGTTTGCACAATAGAAACATGAGATGCTAAATGCCCACTGTATGTACCCCTTCATGTTCATTTCAGTATGTGTTAAGCAGTGTTTAAACAGGCCTAAAATGGCTTAATTTGTGTTTCCATTGTGTTATTTTATTTTGTTTATACTTATGAGTTGATTTTTATGATTTTCAGCGGAACATTTTATGGTTTTTTTCGTGAGTTAGCATACAATGATATTTTTACCACAAACATGTCGATACATAGCCATGACATGCTGTGTTTCTAAGACACACACCTTGCAATTTTCGGATTCTGCCAAGTGGCAATAGCACCGTGTCCATTAATCGAGGGCAACTTTTTATTTAATTAATATATTTTTAAATTAATTTTCTTGGAGTCTTATGTCATCTGAAGTAAATAATTGCTCTTATAAACGAACTGGCTTAATTTGAACCTTACTTGACATTTGTTCAAAGAAGAAAGAAGTCTAGTAAGGTAAAGCTTAAATCCCTGGAAATTTCCAATCATCGGCTGGGGGCGGAGGAGGAGCGAGCAAGGTGAGGTATGTTCAGAGAAAGCCAAAATAGATCACTCACTCACAGCACTCACTGACGAAGGCTGGTAGTCTCTCACACTACCGTGGCTGTCACTGATGGCAGAGACTCTACTAGGGGCCCCTTTCAGCACAGGCCAGACCAACTTTTGCATGCAACTAGGCTGAGCTCTGCCACCGCCCAGCCACAGTGACTAATACCAATTCACAAAATAAAACTGTGTCATAACAAGTGTAGTTTTGTGATTTTAATGTGACCAATTGTTTCTTTTACCATAGGTTAGAGTACATAATATCAGAGATGGTGTGCTCTAATCGTAATGCATGAAACAAGATACCCCTAAATCAGCAACAACAGCAAAGAATAAGACACAAATTTGGTAGGGCAACAGTAAAAGCTTCTGGGCTTTTCAACCTGAGTAAAAAAGATGAAACGAAAAAGAGCACAAGCCAAAGCTTCTGGAAGCTACAGTTGAAATAAAGAGCATGAGCAAAAGCTTCTATAGTATACAGTTTGCACAAAAGCTGAAGAAAGCAGCCAAAGAAAATGCATCTAAAATTATTACATATCACATTTAAAGTAGAAACATTTAAGACAAGCCAAAGCTTCTACGGCTAGAGTTGACATAATTGCTAATAGTTAACATGAAAGGA
Organism: Lithobius niger; assembly: GCA_023313725.1. Taxonomy (NCBI): domain Eukaryota; kingdom Metazoa; phylum Arthropoda; class Chilopoda; order Lithobiomorpha; family Lithobiidae; genus Lithobius; species Lithobius niger. The sequence goes on from JAHWFP010064589.1 coordinate 4,280, forward strand.
TATCTAGTCAACTACTAACACCGTGGTGATAATGAAAGTGATGATTTTGCACTTAAGATGATGCACGCCCCTCCGTAAGAGGGGAAAACAGTGAAACCTCTTTATTGCAAACTCGTAGGGATGACCAGATTGACTCTTTACATCCAAGAGCTTACAAAAGGCGTATATAGCAACGTGGTAAAATCTGAGTGAGCTAATAGAAGAATTGCGTGCTCTGTGAATGATAGAAAAAAATTTCCTTTTTGGAACCGGAAATTTGTAAAAGTCCAATTGCTTTATAAAGGGTTTCACTGTACCTCGGAATCCTCGAATACCTTTGAGGATAGATGTTCCGATGGGAATGTCTTCATCGACATTGTGAGCTTGATAGTCGGGAAGCTCAAATTTGGGCGGATTGTCATTGACATCCGTAACTTTGATTGTTAGCTGGAAATAAAAAAGGTATAACAATTAATTTATATTTAATGTACTCATAACCTCCTGAGACCCGAGGGACTCTTTTTTTTTTGTTTGATTTAAGTACCGTACATAGTTGGGTCGGTCATGGGATTTGAACCGGCATTCACTTTGTTAGGAGTGGCGATGCTGACCACTGGGCTATTGCAGCTCGCTTTACTCAGGGTCCCCGAGGACCCCTCATAAAGCTCGCGTTGCGCCTGGAACGTCACTTTTTACCCCGTTTTACAGGTGTACAGTAAACTGTCCGCTGGGTCTAGGGAGTTTAAGAGAATTCATGCTTATGATTTTTTCAAAAGTCCAGAACACTGTCGAGTGCAGATTTTCAACTAACAATGGAATACCATAATTTAAATGTGGTTTCCCTGACATAATAGTCTTCCTCAGGCGTTACATTTTTGTTGTTGGAGAGCTTCTTTCGTTCCATTACGACGAGCGGTCACTTCGTTTAAATTCCCATCCTCCTCCCGGACTGATCCTTACAAGGCCCGCTGGGAGGAGGGATGGCTTTCCGTTTGTGTGAGTTGGTGGGCCGCTAGTTTTAGGAAGACTAGATGCTGAATGTCCACCCAAGACTTGGCCACCAACTCACACAGAAATGGAAAGCCGTTGAAGCGCCCGCTCATCGTAATGGAGTGAAAGAAGCTCTCCAGCAATGAAACTCTAATGCCTCAGGAAGAGAAAGACTAACGTGTCAGGGAACCACAATTAAATCATGGTATCCTATTGTTAGTTGACAATTCGCAGTTGATAGTTTTCTAAACTTTTGAAAAAAAGCATAAGCATGAATTTGTAAATCGTCAAATTCAAAGTAAACACGACCACTCGTACTCTTAAGAGTCAAACTTCTTCATACATGGTTGATGTTTTATTGCAAATTTTAAGGAAAACTAACTGAAAATTTCTTCTTGCTGTAGTTTTATTTCTTATGTGAAGCAAGTGCCATTTTCCAGCCACACTTTACCATGTGTTTTTCTCAAGAACTGTCAAGTTTCAATAATTATGAAACTGTTTTTTTAGTACTAATATAATTATTAATACTGTGTTTGTAGTCTAAAGTAAAAATAATGTGTGGGTACCTGAATTTTCGTGCTATATTTAAAACAGCACGAATCCCCTTTTCCTTGAACCTTCTCCATGAAGAGGATAACTATTACATATTCACCACGACCCCCACCTATTCTATCCAGTCTAACTACTAATATAACAAGGTTTTATGATTTTTAGCACTGCTAGTATTGATTTGATTGAAAACTGTACAGATTCAATCATCTTTTCTTTACTAGAAATACGTTTCATGTAGAAACTGAAAAATGCTTTTCGTGAACAAATTGAAAAATATGTTTTAGTGGACGTGTAAGTTACTTTTTATCAGCTACATTTTTATATTAAATGTATTAAACTTTACATTACTTATAATTGGTGCTTGCTTTCCTTCAATTTTATCTCAACAAACAAGTAAGAGAGCGATTAATTACGTACGGAATGTAGTGACGCCACTGTCAGCTGTACGGTGATAGTTCAAATTCCTTTATGTGTGAGAAAAAAACCAAATGCAACAAAAATGCTTTTGTAGACTCTTAGAATACAGCAAAGTCAAGTACACCTGTTTGACTGAGTCTGAACTAAAGACGAGCAAATTATCACTGTGTAGTGATATTCTAAATACAGTATTATAAAAAGGTTGTGTAGCTTTCCGTGGTATAATGATTTTTTCAGTCACCAAAAACAAGAAATTATACACAAATCGGAAAACTTTCAGCTGCCAGCAGGAACCTGCAGACATCCCTGTAGACATCAGTGGTACATTCCAACTGCTACCAAGTTTTAAATTCATTGCTCTGCAACCATCCAAGATAGGCAACAAGATGAATCTGAAACTTTTGTAGACTAACAAACACACATATGAAAATAAAAGCAACGGAACAAAAGTTACATTAACAAGAATAAAAGTCTCCACTAGCAAGAACTTAAAAATTCACTTGCTAAATACCTTTGTAATACTTTTCTCCTTAACTAACACATTGGATGAAATAGAACTGATTATGTATAATGTCGTCAATCTAAATGAAATCTGGGTAAGCATATAGTGTTTGTGGCCATCTGTAAATGAGTTTGATTTACGTTGACATGTCTGCTCAACGACATTGTGTTGTTTCCTTTTTTTTAGTGGGGGGGGGGGCAACAAAGGCAACATATGGCTCCCATGTCTAAATAGAAAAAAGGATCCTTTTATGACAAAAAGGATCCAAATTTGAAAACAAATCGAATCTTGTCTGCATTTTTAACCTGCTTATGACAATTTTTAACCCACTTTTTCGCTTTTAACACACTTGGTGACTTGGCTTTGCGGAGGGGGTGGGGGAATTGGACAAAATGTAAATATTGCCTACAGTTTTTTTATGACATTTTCCCCCACACCTATGGTCCAGAATAATCTGATCTACGCCCTCACCCGAAAGTCAGTGCTATAACCTAATTGAATAAATCTTTTCCAGTGAAAGGAAAGGCTGGTTTAACGCATGCTCTTGAAAACATTCAAATGGAAGATGTGGCTTTTAAACCCTGTTTGCAACAATTTTTTTAGACAGTGTGAAACAACATAACAGTTAGTGCTCAAAATCTTGTAAACATTACAAGATGGAGAGGGAGGGGGAAGACGATTATAGAAATCTTGGCTTCCTTCTGTGTGACTTGTATTGGAAGTTCATACTTTCGTTGTGAATTTTTTCCCAGCATTTTCTTGAAATTTCTATTTTCTATGATATTTATGACACAAAATAACAATTTATTACATTTCGTTAAAATCAAAGAATTTTATGAATTTTATGATACGTGGGAGTCATGCCATTGGTGACTGTTACAAAGAAGTAGGAAATCATTAAACAATACCGAAAAAAAATTAATGAATGATGCCTATATGCAAATTTTATGGACAAAAGAAAACGGATATAAATAAATTCAACGTATGGAGTGATCAGCGAAGCAAAGAACCAGTAAGTTGCTTCACCCCAGCAAGCTGCTCTTATTTATAGTGTTCTTTGGTCCACAACCGTTGCATACTATATTCACCAATTTCTTTCTTTTTTGGGGTTATGTTGCTTAAACGTTACCTACATCTACATTACTGATACGTAAGCGTACAAGGTATCATCACCTCACAACAGCCGCAGTATAGTATTGCCGTAGAGACGAGATGAACAACGATGAAATTTCGTCTTGTCTCGCCCTTGAATTTTCAATTCTTGTCTCGCCTTGACAAATTTTTTTTCTTGCAATGTTGTCTTGCAATGTATGTCTTGTTATGTCGTTATATTCTATTCTATTAACATCTGCCACTTGGACTTTCAAAAAGCTGTAAGCTTATTGGCCGACACCTTCTATTCTATTCTATTCAACTCTATTAACATCTGCCACTTGGGCCTTCAAAATCCTGTAAGCTTATTGGCCGACATCTTCTATTCTAGTCTATTAACGTCTGCCACTTGGGCCTTAAAAAAGCTGTAAGCTTATTGGCCGACACCTTCTATTCTATTCTATTCTATTCTATTCAACTCTATTAACATCTGCCACTTGGGCCTTCAAAATGCTGTAAGCTTATTGGCCGACATATTCTATTCTATTATATTTACCAAGCACATGCCGTCCTTATAAGAGTTAACAGCTAATATTTCAAATTTTCACTAGTGGTCTACATTGTTCAGGTAAAAAGTTAAAAACTTGACAACCTTGAATGGACATGTCAAGGTCAATCCAAACCCATGTGCAATTGGTTCCTTAAAGACTCTACATGCTCATCCACATTCCATTTCAGTTGGAGGCCTTACATGGACCTTGGCCCATATTCTGAAAATTCACTAGTTTTATTTTAGAGAGTAACATAAGCAATGCACTGTACATATTTTACGTGATGGAGCTTAATCAGTCGTTGGAAATTCATTCACCAATTTTTTGCCTTACCTCGACTGAGGTAGAAAATCCTCCAGAATCTTCAGTTGCTGTGACAATCAGCGAGTAGACGTGCGGTTGGCGCGGGTCCTCGTAGTCCAATTCTTTGGCCAATTTTACTATTCCTGTTGATGGACCTATGTTAAATGTTCCGGCTCCCATGCCTTGAGCCTTCAGGGTGTATCGTATTTCTCGCTGTGCAAATGATTTTGCCTTTACAGCAATGATGCTAAAATAAAAGAAATATGAAGCACGATGTAATATATACTGTAGTTAAGAGCAACCATAGAATTAAGTGCAGTATAGTATACATTTTCAAATGAGAGCATTTCAGGGCTTTATATCTATTCATTGGAATCGATTCATCCTTCTCTACCACTTGAAGAACTATACAAATAAGTGGCTCCAGCAGCCTTAAAGATGGTGGGAGGGGGGCGGGATAAAAATATCATTAAATGTTAGTTTTTGAAAATGTATTAATACTGGATACTCTTCTTTCTCTAAATGACGATACTGAAGGCGTTCATACACAACTCATGCGCAAAAAAACACTTAGATGAATAACAGTAGTCGGAGATGAACCATGCAAGGGTTACTACATACCGTGACTTTTTTCCCACAACTGACACTAATTAATGTAATGGCATGCCATGTAAGCGCTCTTCCACCTGTTAAATACTTGGTCTTGTGACTAACATATCTGTTTGATTGTCCAATGGCTAGGGACAATCAAATAGTAATGTTAGCCATGAAATCAAGTAATCAATGGGAGGAAGAGTGTTTACATGGCATGCCATATCGGTAAAGGCGGTATGGTAGTGATCTAGCGATGAACTGGATCGCTGGTTCGATTCTGGGTCACATCAATTGAATGAAACATAAGTGCATAAAGGTGACTTACTGTTCTACCTTATTTCTAGTGTATGATCGCTGATGGCTTACTTCCAGTATACCTTTATTTGTTTGATAATGCTATGCTTAGCAAGCTTATTTCCATGGTGGCAAAATGCAGATAGATTTTAGCCATCGTTAGACTTCAAGCAAGTAACTACCATAGAAGTTTGGCGAATTTTGCTAATGGATCTTTAAAGAAAACAGTGCTGCCAGAACTGGTTTGAAAAATGCAAGGTAGTCATAGTCATTCAAGTCTTTATGGAGGCCTGCTATCATTTATTTAATGATAGACGTCCCACATACGTAGTGGACTTAGAATTGTGAACACTTCAAATGTTGTACTGAATTCTACATTCTACTGAATTGTTCCTGTTAGATACCATGGTTTGTGTATACATTGCATGTAGCTTCTACTTTACTTTATTTAAATAGAATAACGTTTCATTGTTGGAGCAGTTTCGAAGCAATACATAGTTCGAATGAAGCAAGTTCACACGTTGCAATGCTAAGAACTTTACAACAGAGTTTTCGTCCATGAAACAGAATTGCATCAATGCTCGTGTTGCAAAAAAGTATTCAGAATTTTACAAAACCACTGTACAATGCACGTTACCTTGTAAAGTGGCACATAACATTGGATTAAATCAATTTACACAATTGATAGGTATTCAACGTTTGATTTTACGCGTAGGAGCAGAAATGAAGCTGGCTGGTTTTCTGTAGGTTTCTTTTCTTTTTAAGACATTTTTTGAAGCTTTATGTCATCTGAAGCAAAGTAATGCTTGTATAGATGAACCGGCTCCATTCTGAACATTACTATACAATTTAGGGGAAAAAAGTTTAGTAAGGAGAGGCCACAGGAAATCTCTGATCATTACAGGGGCAGAGACAATATCCAGAATAGGATAGAATTGATCCCATGGTCCATGAAAAAGGCTGGTCCCTGGCACTGACTAGCAAGGACGTTTCCAGGGTCCCCTTTCCAGTCATTGGCCAGATCAACTTACAACTTCTTCAGGCAACTAGACAAAGCTGTTACCGCGATTATCAAATCATAGTATACAAATCATAGTATACAAGTACTCCACCTGCTATTCCTGAAGCCAAAGTAAATAACGCTTTGCCACAATAAGTGTTACCTTAAATCAAAATATCTCAATTGACACTTTCTTCACATGAGTGCTAACTTTTTATTTGTAAACTGCACAATTCGCATCATTGGAGATTTAGTTTTGCCGAACAAGGATTTTAAATGGGGGCGTCGGAACGAAATTCTAACAGAAAAATCGTCTAATGGGATAATTGTCTAATAGCTGCCAAAATGAAAAATCTGGAAAATCATCGAATAATGGATAAACGTACAACGGACAAGCGTATGATGTATAAACGTCTAACTGGACAATAATATAGGTGATAAACTTCTAACTGGATAATAATATACCTGCGGTTTCTGATGTTATGTGTATAGCCGCAGCGAGCGCAGTAGCGCAAGTGAAGCAGGGATATTAAGACGATTTTCCATTACGCGAATTTCGTGTTACACGATTTTCCGTTATACGAATTTTGTGTTAGACGATTTTCCATTATGCAATTTTCTAATGAGACGATTACGCCCCCCCCCCCCCTTCACACGCAGTAATAGATCTGTGCAAATTTACCCTTATAGATGATACTCATCATACATGATACAAATAGTGTAGCGGTGGGGGGTTAGACAAAGAGAGAGAGAGAGAGCAAAATACTTCCTGGAGGGGCATGGCAGGATGTGGGGGAGGTCAAGAAATATATTACATCTTCTGAGAATCCTATCCTTCACCTCGTTATTCATCAGGGTGAAGGGATGGGTGAATAAATTTCTCACTCCATCAAGTGAAGAGGAAACTCACAAGTGTTGCAGAGGAAGTAGGAAGGGGGGGGGGGGGGCTAAGGGGAAGGAGAGGAAGGACTCTTATTGTCTTACTCTGAGTCTTTCTTTTTGTTTTCTGGAATGGTGGCGTCGTAAGATTGCATGTAAAACTGGGGTGGTCGTTGTCCTCCCATAATGCTCAGCTTTTCTTCTTTTGTGGACTGAAATTCCCGCTCTGTAATTCGTCCGTTTTGATCTTCGGCTTTGACATACAGCACATATTCTTTGTCCAGTTGGAATTGGCCTTGACCTCTCGTACGGACCTCACCGGAACGCTCGTCAACTTCAAAACGTCCACCGGCTGAAAAGAGAAAAGAGAAGGGGAAAAAACGCGAAAAAATAAAACAAGTAAAAGAAAACAAAACATCGCACACATTCTCCTATCAACTTAATGGGTTACCTGTCACTCATAAACAAGCTGATATCTGCAGGGTGCTCCTCTACCTTTTTTTTTTTGTATTGTTTAGCTTTGGTTGTACGTTTGCCCTTAGTGAATCACGTAAAAAGCAATTTTATAAAAGCGCTTAACACGTTGGTATTTTCATAGGCCCGGCTTGACTACTGAGGTGTGTGAGCGTGGGCGATCGGGGGGGGGGGGGGGGGGAGGGGGGGATGAACATAGGGGTATAAAAAAATATGGGGGGGGGGGGGGAGCATACCTCATCCCACAGCCTGCCGGTGGCGAAATTTTGGTCAACTGCGCAAGAGGGGTGTACTGTACTGAGGTATGCAATCATTGCTGGGGAGGGGGGTAGAGCATACCTCATCCCACAGCCTGCCGGTGGCGAAATTTTTGATAATTTTTGACGCAGTTTTAAGTCACGGTAAGAGAAGAGAGGGGTCGATATTCAGTCCGGAGGAGCGCTCAGGAAGGCAATCCCACCAGCCATCCACCCACCCTGGCCAGTCCGACCCTGTATTTTCCCATGAATGTAGCCTATATCGGCGATGCTCAGAAACATTTTCAATAAAGTCACACAAGTGCATGTCACAAACAAAAAAATTACTCGATAGCTTGTAGTTTTAGTTTCGATAAAATTTACGTGGGAACAGGTTAACGAGAACTTTTGATGGGTTTCCTGTAGATTTCCTTACGATACAATTATTTACTTTGCTCAGTGTTTTAATTTTAAAATACAAAACGAGAAGAAATTCGAATTTCAAGAACAAACAATCACAAATTTTAATGTTTGTATGTCTTGCCAGGGACGTTCACAGGCCCCCCGAGAGAAAGGGGCAAATATTTTTTCTGGGACTTTTTTTTTTTGGTGTTTTAACCTTTTTTTACCCCTCTTTTGTGGGACTTATTTCTGCCCCTCTTTGCACCACTTTCTTAGCCACTTTCTTGCTTTTTCTTGTCGTTTTTTTGCATTTTTTAAGCTGTTTTTCACCACCACTCCACCGAAAAAGGGCCCTTTTTTCAGAAAACAGGGGCACTTTGCCGTGAGAGCAGGGGCTAGAGCCTTTACGTAGCCTACTAAGAGTGTGAAATGTCACCACTGATGCTTTAAATTGTGAAAAATGGTTGAAAAAAAAAAGTCGTTAAATTTAATAGTCGTAGAATAACTGTACAAACTGCACTACCCCACTGTCACGTTCGTCTAGACCAGAAAAAAAGGCCATCTTGGGGCTTACTGGATTAAAAATCCACTAAAGAGGAAAATTTGATGCTTACCCTGCCTAGGCCATGAAGTCAAATTGCAACCAAGGTTAACACTTTTGGTTAAAAACAGTCAAGTACATTATTATGGGGTGAAAGCAGTGTTTTGAGCATAAGATAGTACCATCACAATTTAATAAGAGATGGGCTTGGCTGTTTAGACTTTTCAATAAATCATAGTAATGGCTATGGTACTTGTCTGTTATTTAACCTCAGATTTTTATCGTACCGCATGAAGAGAATCCATACTTTCGCATAGTCTGATATTGCTTTCCTACAGTTCTATCGTGTCGCTGTTGCTAATGTGGTTAAGTTAGGTCAGATGTTACGGCTCAGATTTCCCCGGGCAGGGAATGTATATTGTGCCGGGAATGACTTAATTGCACTACAAAACAGAAGGGGAGCATGAAAGCGGTACAGAAAAAATCCTCGTGAAGAAAATAACACACAATTACCCAGGTCATTTAACTTGGAATGTATGCTTACCTACATCGAACGTAGTGAGTTATTTAACCAAAGAGTAAAAAATCTACATAATAAAAGGCTGCCTGCAGCCACTGACTGCTCTTTCCTGGCGGCGGAGCACCTTGCAGCTATCGATTAACGAGCTAGCATCTCCAGCTGGTTTGTTACTGCCTAAAACTTACTGTAATCTCTGACGAGAAAGAAGTGGATGTTGGCGTCTGTATCGGGATCTCTGGCTTGCAACTTATAAACAGGTGTGCCAGCGTTGGCGTTGAGTTTGACCACTGCTTGCATTGGGAGGGGCCGGTTGATAAAATAAGGCAGCTCATCATTGACATCTTTGATACGAATTATCACACGCTGATTCTGGGTTTCTGAAAGAGGAAAACCAACAATTATTTACCAGTTTGCACAGGCAACAAATAAACAACGGTTACGATAACAATTTCGGGAATAAGATACAGTCAGTTAAAACATGTATTTTGTGGCCTTTTCAAAGGAACAAGGGGTTGTTGTGATTCTTAATTTAATTCAGATTAAATTCGGTTAGGAACAGTTCTCCCTGTTGGCTTTAATGGATACGGCTCAGTTTTGCAACATTGCTTCACACGCGTGTTAAATATAAAAATATAATACAATATAAAATAATATTTTCCCACAGAAGGTGGGCAGGATTTGGAAGGGTGGTGAGCCACTGATACCAAACCTGAGATGGGTTCTGGAGCTTGGAGGGACAGATAAAATTACGAATTTCGCTTCAGAAAGGGGGTCAGAATTTAAACTGTCCAGAATACGCTGGAAACCAGACACAGTACTTTTCGAACTATTTCCTCGGTCAAAGAGTTCCAAACCGGAACCACTCGAACAGCAAAGAAATTTCGGCGGCAGTCCAGACGTGAACCCTGAGCCGACAGCTTCCATGAGTGGCTTCGAGTCGATGCCATAGGACTAAGATCAAAAAAGGGCGAATCCTCGTAAAATTTTATATGTAAATTTTGTATGTAAGAATGTAAATGTTGCAAAGGCATTCATTTTCCCATTTTTTTCCTAGTGAGAAACTGTTTTGCTACACGCATTCTAACCGATATAAAAGTTGAAACAGCTATTTCGCGCAGGATGCTCGAATATGGGAAGAAGGTATGTCCTTTTAAATAGATATCGCATCATACCTCTTCCAAGCCTATGCGGGACCCTAGTGGTAGCTGAGGCTACTAATACCTCTCATAATGCTTTGCCTTCGTCCCGCTTCGAAAGAAAAGCATTATCAGACGTATTAGTAGCCGCAACTACCGCTAGGGTGCCGCGTAGAACTGAAAGAAGTAGGATGATATATCTAGCTTACTTTCTAATCTACAAGTGTTATTCGTGTTTGCAAAATGTGGTCAATTCTGAGCCAATAGATTGCATAAATAAATATTCACAAAACGCTGAAACTTGCACAAAGAAAAGGAGACTAAGGGCTCGTTTATGCAACGACAATTTTCTTGCTTACTAGTATCTTTTTCTTGGTTAATGCTAAAGCTGACGGCTGATTCTCGCCTATACCAGAGAATGCGGCTTTCGAGCACTCTATACGTAGTAACCATGGCAACAAAGCGGAGGCAGATCTTCTCTTCGTGCCTCGTGACACGACCAGGGCCGTAGGTGTAGCCCCCGCAAGGCGGAGGGGGGGGGGGGCGCTCAAACGACGGCCCCCAGATTTCCGAACTTGCATTAGAAATTATCGTATTTTTCAAAAAAAATAGACACACAAGCTGTTATCGCGATTCAACCAAAGACCCCACAAAGCCCCACTCAAAACCTAAATATATTCATTCGCTTGTGAGTAGGTATTTCCATAGATTAGAAAGTTAACTAGATATACCGTCTCACTTCTTCCCGTCCTACGCGGAGCTCTGGCGGTAGTTGCGGCTACTAACACCTCTGGTAATGCTTTGCCTTCTGCTGCTTCGAAAGCAAAAGCATTAGCAAAGGTATTAGTAGCCGCAACTACCACCAAAGCTCCGTGTAGGCCGGGAAAAAGTGAGACGGTATATCTAGTTAACTTTCTAATCTATGGTATTTCTATTAATACGCATTACAATAAAATTCCCCACCCCATTGTCTTCCCTAAAAACGAAGCGGTGGACTATCTTTCATTATTCCGGGCATCCAAGCTGACTGAAACGCCAGCTGATTCCTCATACGAGTCAATGCAAAATTATGTCTTGATGAAATAGATGGTCAGCAAAACTAACAAAAAATAACAGTTTGTGTCGTTAGTTCTTACGAACCAAAACTAGCAACATAAAAAAAAAAGGAAAATACAAAATTATTGTTTATACAGAACAATGATTAACTACTTTGAGCCCAAAATTTGAAAATTTTCTTTGTATAATTCATGAAAAAGGGTAATAATGTAGCTTACAACAAATGGCTGGTACCGATACCATATCGAAATTTTCTGAATTCACCCCGTTGTAACGTAGGGGCCCCAAATTTTGTCTTGCAGGGGGCCCCAGAATTCTCAGCTACGGTACTGGACACAACGTACGATGCGTGCAACATGACAGCGTCGATTTATGACAAGAAAAACAATTTTTACTGCAGTACACGACGACGGACTAATTTCTGAATGCCGGCATTTGATGGTTTGTCTTCGATTCGATAACCTCGAAATATACGCCATGTTGGATTTTGAATTCTCGCTGCGAGAAGCTATTTCTACCGTTGTCTGATCACTGCTAGAAGCTGATCTTTGTACGACAATAGCAAATTTTGGCAATAGCGTGAAATGACAACAGTGTTATCGCAATGTTTAAAATTACTGTTGCACTTTGTTCTTATCCGTGTTGTTATTTATAATAGACTTAATTTGTTATATATTACCGCATTCATTCAGTAGAAACGGGAAACTAATCGTAAATAAATAACGGTTGCCTAGCGATTAATAGTGGTCGGCGAGCGAGAAGGTCTCGGTGCAGAAACGTGCCCTAAGGGCGCGTTTACGCAACGACTTGCCTTTGCCTTCTCGCAGCGAGTAGCTAATCGCGACGCCAAATGTATCGTTGCCATGGTAACATCGCTACCTGGATTAGCTAAATCCGACATCGGTTGAATAAATGATTGCAGTCTTCTAATCTGTGCCAATAAGCTAAAGAATTCCTCCTGACAAAACAATTTTCCCAGTCGCATCTTCACTCACATTATTGACTGTTTTCGTTGCTAGGTGGGAGATCAAAAGCCGCCGCCATGTTAGAATTTCAGTAATTTCTAGCTTCTAGCTGCGAGAATGCAATTGCGAGTCGTTGCGTAAACGTGCCCTAAGGTCAAAGGGCGAACAGCCCGATAAAACTGTAACGAAGCACCCTCGGACAAGGCAGATCACAAACACCCATGTACACCCACATTTTTATTTTTCGTTATACTTCTTGGGTTATTTTATTTATTTAAGTTGGAATGAAGTGATAAGTTCGAGTATGGTAATAACGTGCAATTTGTTGCTATCCGCCATTATTCTGGAAGCCAGCTAGGGTATATGGGCAGCGGTGAGCAGTCGCCCAGTCGTTTCCATGGAAACATGTGTGCTCGAATGAACGCCGTCGACGAAAGAAACGAAAGCTCATTTGTCTGGCCTTGGCAGAGAAGCCAACCTTTTTCAATCTCCGGTTGTTAAACGTGAATATCGTACGGTTTTCTCTCCACCAGTTTTAGTTGGAGTAAGAAGACAACTGAATTTATATTTGATTAGGCTTAAAACACTGCCAAGTACTTAATTTTAAATAAGGGTATTTCTGGTAATCATCTATTCATGGTGGCTGAATGATGCGGTAGCGCAGACTAGTTTGAAATAATTAATTCGATCAGTTAATTAAACTGGAAACCTGATAAAGACCCTGTCTGACCTTCTGTGGGTAGCTTGCGAAGCTACCAAGATCCTTCAACAGCTACGGGATCTAGTCTGGATTATCTTTCAGTCGATCCAGTCCCATGAACGACGCTTTTCTCGGTTCGAATTCTCGGGTTTTCCTCTGCTAACGAGGATATTTTCTGTGGGATGAGAAAAAAGAGAGGCTAGGCGAAATCCTTTACAATTTTTTTTATTTTTTAGCCGAAAGAGAGAGAAGAGTGCGAGGGCGACTACTTTCTGTTGTCTACTCGGTAAACCCTGCCGATCTATGCAATTTCTAAAGCTTTCTGTCGCATTAATATTTAGTATTCAATACCATAAAACGCCGGTTTAAGGTCTCGGAGAAGAGAAACAGTAGCTAGCCTTCTGTCCTAACACATAGATGCCGCGGAAAGCCAACAATCTGAACTTAAACGACGCAAGCAGTCTGCATTAAAGTGCAGACTGCTTTTTTTAATCTGAACTTGATGAGCGAAACGCTAGCGCTTTCTAGATATGAGACACGTTGAACAGTTTCTAAGCTCAATTGGAGCCTCTAAAGGCAGTGTGGCCCCAGTAGCATAATTGGTAGAGTGCACAGGTTGTAAACGAGATGTCTTTGATTTCCAGTCGGGGAAGATGTCTTTTCTAGCTTTCTCAGACTTGATTAGTGTTCGCTTCAAATCTAAGCCCGACAAAATAATCAAAATTATTATTATTATATTTCTGTAGCAAACCAACTCTTGCCTGCCACGTAATTCAACTCTTATTATTAGTCGATCAAAGCGAGGCCTTCATACTAGACTGATGTTGAGTGTCTGGTTGTTTGTGCGAGTCAATTTGAAACACGATAATGTTCACATTTTGCGGCAGAGCGAGTGGCAGAGTAATTACACAGAGGGAAACGACAGGCGACGTCTGGTGGCGGGCGGGATAAGCAGTGACTGGCGAGCCAAGGCCAGCTGAGAACCGTGACATTAGACTGAATCATGGACTGAATAATTGCACAGAGGGATAACGTTGTTGAACTTTAACACTAAAGCTAAAGTCACCAACTTAGCTTTAGACTTAGTCCTTGAAGGTCAAGAAGATTGCGTTAAGACTAACTAGGGCTCAGTTTAGCAATAGTAATACTATCCAGGCTAGATTAAAAGTACATTTATTGGCGCGAAACAAGGCCGAAGGACGAGTGGAGCTCCGTTATGATCACACTTCACGATCGTGATCTTATAGAGCAGTGACATTTGCCACCATATTGGCACCAGTATGGGTTTTGGAGGGCATAATTACAAGGTGCACTACATAAAAATGGAAGGAAAACAACGGAAGAGCGGATTTCTTAGGCTTAAAATAACGTTGTTTTCTCCAACAACAAAAATCGCGCGTTTTAGGTCTAAGAAATCACTCTTCACAGCATCGGCATCAGTATGACGCCCTTCTGTTTTTCTCTGCAGTGCCCCTTGCAGCTAACCCATTAAGGCTCCAGCATAGAGTTATATACAATAATACTACGTCGTTTCACTGCTCTATACCGTGCATCACGCGAAAACCACAAGAACTATTCAAACCAAGAGATCCAAATTTAAGATATTTTCATTTCTCGTCGACCGATTTTGACGTTTGAATACAAGGTGAGTGAGAATTATATGATGACAGTCGTTTCGCCATTCTGATTCCTATAATATGAAGGTGGGATGCTTCTTGAATAAAATTCAAGATAAACGACTGGTCTTCCTCGTGTCCACTTTATTTTCTCCGTGTTTAGTAGGAACAAGAGAAATCACCATCTTAAATTACATTATGCTCGCAATCAGGGGCTTTTTTCTCCGTAAGTTATATGTACTATAGCTACGTTCCCTCCTAGAACGCCAAACTTTGAGGAACACCTTAAGTTTGGTAATTGTAACTGTATATAGCAACATATAGCTCCAAAGTAGCACAACCGTCAAAATTTGTGAAAACTCCTTATTTACATCGTGGTGCAAACATCGTGGACCCCAAATTTTAATTAAATTTTCAAACTTCGTGCTTTTTCTTAGGTTTTTGTTAGGTCTAAAAAATAATTTGAAGCTAATCATTTTAAAGGTCCATGCCTCCATGTTTGCTTTCCGGTATGACTCAGTTTTGCAACATTAGTTCAACGTCTGTAAAAGTTGCAAACTCTCTTACTTTCCTGTTTTTTTTTTTTTGCCTATGTGCGAGACGGTTTTGCTACATTCACTAAAACGTATGTAAATGTTACAAAGGCTATATACGAGTAGGATGCTCGAAAATAGGGAGAGGCATTAAATTCAATTATTTTGCAGCAGTGGAGGGAAATCATTTTTGAAGGTCTACTCCTGGTGGCAGCAAATGATCCCACAACTTCATACACACACTAATTTTAATTTTCGAAAGATCTACATCTTTCTTGATCACCTACAACAATAAAAAACAACCTCAATGCACACTAACATAACCATGCACCTCTAAAGTCAACCGTTTGCAACTGTACTTACAGTAAAAAAAATAGCAACAGAGAGGGATGTCCTTTTAATTCACTCAGAGGCGCCAAATATCTTAAAGCTCCCCTTAAAAGAAACTTGATTTTCTCTCGGTGATAAAATAAGGAATGCATTTTATCGTGATCATATTCCACCATTTTTCATTTACACCACAAAACTCAAAACCACTTCATTCCGTACGAAGAAAGTTGAAGAGAGTCAAGCAACGATCGATTTGGACGGATGCAAATCCCGGATGATCTTTTGTTCGTGGCGTCGCAAAAGGCCGACCTCATGAATTGAAATCGAGGGATTTTCAGCTTGACTGGATTCGTAAATATTATCATAAATCCACACATACGTGAAAACCGCTTTCTTTTTATTCTCTTCAAACGAAAGAGACACATAGAAAAGGGAATTTCCCCATCTGTTGCTTTACGAAGCCAGCACAGAAAAATCCTAAAAGCCCCAAACACTTGAAAATGCTCATACTGAGTGGAGATGAAGCATCTGGCTCAAGAAATAAAGCACTTCCTGTCACACCTTTTTACGCCTAGCAGTAACAAAAAACATATAAAGACTGGACCATTGCCTCGCCGACCAGTATCAACTCAGCCGGAAGTAAAGACCCTATCAGTTTTACCTTCCACAACGCTCCGCAAAAATCAACACAACTAGCGACGCGTTAGGTTTGCTACGTCACGCCATCTCTTGATAGATAGTGTCTCCAGACCAGATCCGAATAATTTTATAGCTTTGCCACTTGTGTAAAGATGGCGCCACTTGCCAAATCTTCCTTACGCTTTGGTTGGCGATTTTAGCGTTTTGATTTGCGTTTTACTTTAAGAGGCTTTGTCCGTACGTAATATCGGTCGTGGCTGAATTACTGAATATCGCCATGTATTACAAAGTTATCACATCTTACCTCTTCCAAACGTACGCGGCCCTGGCGGTAGTTTCGGTTACTAATACCTCTGATAACGCTTTGAATTCGTACAGTTTTGAAAGCAAAGCATTTTCAGAATTATTAGTAGCCGAAACTACCGCCAGGGCCCGCGTACGTCTGGAAGAGGTAAGACCCAATATCTAGTTAAATTTCTCATCTATGCTTTCGCAGTGGGCTGTTCAGTAGGGCTGAATGTGACGATGTGATGAACCACCCTCTCCCTATTTATAGCACATCTTACGGAAAAACAGCGTTTGTAACACTTTTATAGGCCTGAAGAACAAGGGGTGGTAACGTTTTACCAAATCGGGAAATTCGCTCTGTCCTTTAATTTGCAACCAATGTATCGAAATAAAAATTCTATCTTTGCCTGGACTCGACCCCGTATCAATCAGAACCTTCTTAGACTTATAAACAGCGGATCTGGGGGGGGGGGGGTAAGTGGGTAGGACAACCGCCTCCCACTAAGAGGGTCCTGTAATGCTTCAAGAATTGTAAACAAATCTCAATATGCAAAATTTCAAAAGTTTCCAAGATTAAAATACAATCTTAGCGTCACAGGCCAGCGAAAATTCGCTGGGATCGGATTTTTAATCTTGGAAAC
The DNA here is from genome assembly GCA_023313725.1 of Lithobius niger. NCBI lineage: Eukaryota > Metazoa > Arthropoda > Chilopoda > Lithobiomorpha > Lithobiidae > Lithobius > Lithobius niger. The sequence continues at coordinate 21,510 of JAHWFP010064589.1, forward strand.
TTTGAAATTGTGCTTCTAGTGCTTCGTTTAAAATGGCTTCTATTTTCAAAGTAAGCATGTTGACGGTTTTAGCTTCACAAAGGGTAATGTCTTAAAATGACCTCACGTAAATAAAGAATAAATAAAGTATCACAAAGCAAAGGGTATACGAAGGAAACAGTCTGCATTCAAGACTGGCCTTGTGAGGATACAATATACACAAATGTGAGAAAGGAAGAAAAGACAACTGCCCAGACTGGGACTTGAACTCATGACTCCCGCTGACCTGACGTAATTTAGAGACTAAAAACTTATTCATTAACATAAAATGTTTTTGTGTCCACCACCCAACTAAAAAGTGCCCCCCCCCCCCACTCCCAACTAAAAAGTTACTGTCGGGAAAATGCACCCCAGTCGGTGGGACGAGCTAAAGCAAATAAAAACTTTTACAAAAGGCCTCAAAGGTTCTGCACCCCCTCCACCACAAATTCCTAGAACGCCTCTGCCTATAAACCACATATTTGCTGACTGAGGTATCATCACGTGGAAAGAAGACTTTTTGTCTTAATTCTACGTAAAGTGGATGAATTTTGTAGTAAAGATAGGCAGTGAAATCCGTTGCACTATGGAACAGAGTTTTAACACAGTTCAACACTCTTCGTTCCTTTATAACGGAACTAGGGACACCCGGCCTGCCTTATAACATTCCGCGTGCCAAATTACAGCTACGCGCAGATCATCATCCGAGCAATTGCAGTGCCAAGGTCGGCTGGGGTGGTAGCTGAGTTCCTCGCATAGCTGCTGTCTCGGTTGGCTTTGTGAATAGTACACGCGACAGAATCAAGTCAACGATTGTGTCGTTACAAACCGGAATGATTCTCGTATTTTAAAATCACAATTTATAATTTTCTAGGCTAGTGTCTTATAATTTTGCTTCGGCGAATAATTAATTTTAATTTTTACCGCATTTTAGTCTATTAGATTTTAGATCTCATGGTAATTATTAGAAAATTAGTAGATGTACACACAGAGATGAAACGTCATGATTATTGTACGCGCGCAATGCATCATTTAGTGACGGATCGTTAGTAAATAAAGTTCCATTATATTCAACAGAAACTCTCCTAGACGCTACATTTTAAAAAGGATTTTTAGCAAGGGAAAGACTAACGGTAAAGAAATAGAACTTTGGGGCCGTACTTGATGTGGAGGATCGAGAAAAATGGCGCTGGGAGGTATATCCCTTTAAGTTTGAATGAACTTAGCAAAATCATGTCCTGCAGGAAAGCCAACTAGAACAGCAAGGATCAACCGTTCAGAGTCAAGGATCCTTCGGTAGGCAAATAAGAGAATGCAGTTGGAAGGAATCGGGCCCGACGAAGCCTGCTTTGCTTGCATATTTGTTCCTTCTAAAAAAAAAAAAGGACTTGAATATTTCGGCATAGGATGCTTGAAAGCAGTTATTCAACAACACATCTGCATCCTTAAAAACAACACATTCATGCTATACTTGCCGTGTAGTAAGTGAAACCTTTTTCAAACCTCAAATCCAACATCCTGACATTGCTCGTAGTAGTTTAAAACACCGTAACCCTTTAATGCCCCAATTAATTCTGGTGACTATTTTTTTTTTACTTTGAGTTGGTCGAATATCGAATTAAAATAATTCGAGTATCGGTTGAGTATCGAATTAAAATAATAATAATTTTTGACATGCCGTTGTGCTAACGTTAACGTAAATGAAAGGGAGGGGGGGGGCATTGAAGAGGAAGAGGACCGACACATAACTGGGAACAAAGCACGTAATCAGTTTGTCTCCTTAATAAGCTAAATTGTGCGTTGAAAATTGGCTTTCGAATACGAAATGCGATCAAACTATAAACTGTTAAGAGAGGATGCCGCGGGAAATAATAGTATAAGGCCGCAGATCCATCCGTGAAAGGCCGCAGATCGAGAATGTTAAACACCTTGAATTCGTATTAACACCTTTACGTCACACCACTCTTTTGTAAACGTAGTTGCGTTTCAACGGGGTGAGGTATAATCGTCTAACTGGAAAATCGCATAATAATATTGGAAGAACGTATAACGGAAAACAGTATAACGGAATATCATCTAACAGGAAATTCGTATAATGGAAAATCGTCTAACTGGAAATTCGTATAATGGAATATCGTCTAACTGGAAATTCGTATAATGGAAAATCGTCTAATGTCCCTGCCTCGCTCGCTGCGGCTGTACATATATAACATCAGAAACCGCAGTTAGAAGTTTATCCAGTTAGACGTTTATCCATTATACGATTATTCATTATATGATACTCCGTTTAGATGATTTTCCATTATACGATATTCCGTTTAGACGATTTTCCAGATTTTTATTTATGCAGATATTTAAAAGACAATTTATTCCATTAGACGATTTTCCAGTTAGACGTTCGTTCGACGCCCCACGACTATTTGTTGGTTCACAGATGTTGCCTCTAAAGAGTTTACCAATTCTCCGACACTGATAGCCTAGCTAAGATGAAAATTATGAATTTAACTAGTATAAAACATTAATTTACATGAATCATTTGAAAGGGAATGACTATCTTTCTACTCTGCAACGCGTGCAGCGTTCAATAGTCAAGCAAGCCAGAGAGGAGCACGCCAGTAAGGAAGTCAACATTCGGATCAACCAGACAGGACGGGAAAAAAACCTTTAATCTATGTTTCAGCGCATTTAATCATACAGTCCTCTAACTCAAAAAGATAAAATGTATTTTATACCAAAAATAAACCTGAACATAGTCGAAAATTTGAGAGGTGTTTATTGATTTTCGGAAGAAAATCGACGAAAATCTGCAACGGTATGGTGATGGGAAGGTAAATGATGCACTGATACATTTCTACGTATACAAGTACGACCAGGAGTGGTTAAACGAGTCTCCATAAGTCGGAGTGTTCTGTGATCGCGTGGGCCATCAATCGTTTCAGGTCGCGATCCCATGTGACCAGTTGTGGAAGAGTGATCGTATTGTGTGCGCGGTGTATCTTAGTCCTGCAAGTGTTTTGTGAGCGGCTACATCTTCCTGGATGGGGTGGCTTTAATCGATGGCCGCCATTGTTTTTGTAACCATCTTGGATATCAACAAGGCACTCTTCTACTGAAAACGTACAATCGATGATCTGTGTTCGTTCTGCGGAGAACTCAAGATAGGCCGCGGACACTATAGTTATTTTCCATACAGTAATGTCACCATGGCGTAATATTTTACCCATAGGCTAAATGTTCTCAACCAAGAGTTATACTCCGAAGCAGAAAAAATACCGAAAGATGTTTTTATCAACTTCAGAATCTAACGAAGGTTGAGAACATTTATCGGTAAAAAACTACGATCAAATAAATACATTTGAAACGGGAATATACCATCTCTTGCAGTTTTGTTTCCCCAACGATGCGTCACAAACATGCCGGAAGTAACCAACTCACCGTGGGAGCTGACGATTGTTGTAGAACGAACATTAGTACGTCTGTAGTGAGGCGAACCTTAATTCAGAGTTCGAGTCCCTGTTCAGGCGCCAATTTGTAGAGTTGAACCTCTACTTCCAGGATAACTCAGTCGTGAGTCCATACTTTAGGACCAAACGGGTTTAATGCACGCATATCAGATTACAAATTAGCTACAAGGATCTTGCTCTTTCAAGAAACCTGCCGCTTATGATAATAACAAATGCACAAAGCGGGAAAACCGTAACTAAGGAAGAGGAAGCGTGCTAGCACTTAGCGACAGTGCTGCAGGGCGAGTATGTAAGCAGGGAAGTGGAAAAAGGGGGCGGCCACGTTAAACGTCAACCAAAGTAAATACGTATTTTATTATTAAAGAAAATATTGTTTCTTACATTTAAATATTACAAATTACATTACTAAGTTTTACTACAATTATTATGAATTCATTTAAACTATTTACTTATAATTTAAATAGCGCATTTACATTTTGCATACTGCAGTTACTTTATTCCCACACTTCGAATGTTAGCGGCAACGAGACTTTTTCGCACTCCGTACACTATTTAGGGCGCGTTTATGCAGCGACTCGCCTTTGCATTCTCGCAGCTAGAACTCAATCGCGATGGCAAAGGTGACGATGCCATGGTAACAACGCTAAATGGATTAGCTAAATCTGACATCGTTTGAGTCAATATTTGCAGTCTTGTAACCCGTGCCAATAATTTAAAGAATTCTTCATGACGAAACAATTTTCTCTAACGCTTCTGAACTCACGTTATTTGCTGTTTTCGTTGCGAGGCGGCAGACATAAAACCGCCACCATGTTGGAATTTGAGGTGATTCCTAGCTTCTAGCTGCGAGAATGCAAAAGCGAGTGGTTGCATAAAGTGCCCTTACTAGGCAACCGATATTTATTTAAGATTAGTTTCCAGTTTCTACTAACTGAATTAACTATAACTAACCTGGTACAACTGTTACTTTGCTAACATTGCTTACTTTGCTAACAAGTTTTTTTTTTGTTTAATAATTAAAACTTTTTTTTAAGATGTAGTGTCTTGGTATTAGCCCCAACGAGATACACAGGACGGAAAGCCAAATGGGCAAAAAGGATTGAATAAATACAGATGCAAACCTATTTACGTTGCCTTTTGGACTTCAATGTCAGACGGCCTGAACGGGGAATTGAAATCAAATGCGGAGGTACTACCACTGGGCAATATTTGCCGTATGTTTTAAGGAATTTTTGGACATAGAGACATACGGTGAAAACGACGAAAACAGTTTGTGTCTATCTGGTACCGTTCCGGTGTTGAAAAAAGGGGGCAGGGCCGGATTAAGAGGGGGGGGGGTGCTTTGGGTATTGAAGCAACGGGCCACAGGCCGAAAAAGGGTCTCAGGAGGGTGCCTCACATTCACGGGAAAAATAAAATAAGGAAGGTACTGTTTTAAATGAGATAAATATTTGCTTTTACTGAAAAGTTCTATAAAAAAAATGTCAACTTCTAAAGAAATTCCTGTTTTTTTCCCTTTTTTGTGTGAGACTTAGGGGGTGGGGGGGGGGGGCTACAATAAATCTTAAGCACCAGGCCTCTACGGGGCTTAATACGGCGCTGAAGGCGGGGGACAGACGGACAAAGTCGTTGCAATAATCTTCTCAGCCATTTCGATTGTACAGAAGACTAAAAAAGGATTAACGTGAATTAACACAAATTACTCCTTCCCGTTGATAGTAGCTTGAATGAAAGGGCAACGCCTTTGGTTAGTTCTACCACAAAATTTCTGAGTGCATTCCTGTGTTTAATCGCAAACCGTCACTACCAAATTGGTGGTGGGTGATGCGGGCAGCAAGTCAGGCAGCTTTCCCTCAGTGCCAAGCAGCTGGCAAAGCTCCCCACTGTGAATAGACTTCTCCACACGACACGGAGCACGAAATTGTGTAATTGCATACGAAACACACTTCAATCTTCGTGTTTTTAATGTCAAGGTTACCGAGAAACCTTTTTCTTTTTTTGTTAATTTATTTTAGCCTCAGTTGACATATTGACCGGGTAAGCAGAGGAGTAAATAAGTCGGACTAAATAAAAGAAAGAAAACGAGGCAGTCCTGTTGGTTGAAACAGACCCATAGGGAAAATTTACCCACCTGGTTTAAAGAAACGTCTAGCATCACATCCAACATTACGAAACTTGATCCCATCATCAAACCCGTTCCCTTCGCAACGAAATTCAAGCCAAGCCAAGTGACCTAACCTACAATCACAGCAACAACCAGGGGTACTCTCCCCTTCTTAAGACTATGAGGTGTCCCTCTCCACCAAATATATTTTTTACTCCAACTCCGCTCCCTCACCTCCCGTTTATTTCTCCACCCTTTCATGGTCTTGGGGGGGGGGGGGGGGGAAGGATTAGGAAAAAGAGAGGGGGCAGAAATATCGTTTAGTAATGACAACAATGATGTTAGTTTTTTTTTTCCCTACTGGCGTTGTGCCTCCCTCCCTAAAACATATAAATGAGGAGCAATCCTCACATCCTTCCCTTTGTGGACACCCCTGATAACAACAAAACACAAAACACACACACACACACACACACACACACACACACACACACAAAACTACTGAAGTTCAGCAACAGAAAAAGCGCAACTCCATATTCATTAATAATAAAAGGATAGATGGACATTTGCGTCTATATGCGCAAAGTACGGCATTTCGAAAGACCCGATCGAAACCATACGAAATGTTAATTTTACAGCGGCATAAAACCCTTACCTGAATTTGCGTGCCTTGGTGAAGAACGTTTTACAAAATTTGTCTTCATATCACTCCAATCACATGATTAATTCTTTTTCTAGGATCCAAATCTACACACATTACGTATTTTGTATCGTATACTTTTAGGGAGACGAACCCAAACTGGGTTATCTGCACCACGACGATCAGAGGGACTATAATTTAGCTGGAGTTATCTAACCGGAGCCACAAACGTCATTAGCACGAGATACCACAGGACCCTTCTTGTCCTGAAATTTCCAGGAGGTAGGTGAGGCTATGACGGGACGTAGGTTTATTAAAGAAACGAAATTATCAGTAAATAATTAGTAACAACCGAATGGCACAATGGAGGCAACATTGTGAACTAAGCTTGGTGTATTCATAATGCAAACTATTAGCGATCTTGGTATTCCTGAATTACAATAGTAGTCTAGATACATTGGAGGCCCAGTCCGAAGACCAAAGTTCAATTCCACGGCTCGTAATGGTGCGTGACTGTTTTCGTCATTATTGTTGCACACTTGTCATCCTTATATAAATTCAATGGTCGGCTCTCGATCGCAAAAAAATAATTGAATTTACTTCTTCTCCTTCAACGATATTTACAAAAATGAATTTTTACAACGAGACATCGAATAAACGAATTTGTCCCACAAGCCGGCAAAGAGCGTCTCCGCCGCTTGTAGCAACCTTTTGCGATTGTCTGTCCATTGTCCATATAGTCTGTTTTCGTGCCTCTCAATCGGATACAATTTTACACAAGAGTGGAATGTCAGTTCTTATGGTAACTTGTTGCTTTATTTGGCGTTCGATGGCTTGGCCAATGTTTCCAACTTCCTTGCTTCTCGAATGCGGTAATTACGCTTAATTGCAGGTAGTTGGATAATGACTGTTATTAGGCGTTCGAATGGAAGACTACCACCAAACCTTACACTTAGCAGTTCACTATGTCGGCTCCATTGAGCGATACGTTTGTTACTAAGGGAAGTATTGTTGCCGAGTTTTTATCAGTTTCCACTAGAAGGCATATTTTCGAAGAACGTAATTTTCGTAAAATGCTACTGCGTAATCACGCATTGCCAATCATTAATTCGATGACAACATGTTTTTATTAATATTCAGCTCCCTAGCTTCTGCAACCGCCCTTTCCTTCCCACGCCACCCACCCAACCAAATTCATGAAATTTGTGAGTTCAGCTAAGTTTAGTCAATAATAATTATTATGCCTTCTCGCCTACACAAATCTATTTCTGGTGTTCTTGCTGTTTAGCTACTGAACCTAAGTCACGAAGGGCTTTCAAGGGCTTCGCCCCAGAAGGCTTAAAATTGGTAACAAAAAGTAGTAATAGTTCATAACATTCCTCATTTGACTAGAGGAGGCGGATGGGAAACAACAAACACGCAAAAAAAAAAACACGAAGGATAATGGGATCGGTGGATTTATGAATTGAATTTAAGATAATTTACGACACCATATCAACCAAAAAATGAGATGTAATTCTGTCTTAGCTGCCACGAGGAAAGAACTCATTTTGCCTCGGGAGATACCAAGGACAAATGTAATAATCAGAAAACAAGAAAATTGGACAATTTATGAGCACTCAATTCGCAGTCAAATTAAGCCAACAAGACGTGGTAAACAATATTATTTTTGTGGGATGTGAAGGGAAATCTGAAGGAAGGTCTCGTCGCTGCATAGATTGTTGTCGCTTTTGTTTTTTAGTGAGTTTTTAATAACGCACTAGCTGGAGCTGCCTCGCCCCGCCTCGGTGTTGGATGCATCGTTTGAAAATTGGCGCGGTTATGTCTATCATTTGTTTGTCCATGTGGGGTCAAATTAAGTTTCTTGAAAACCTTTTGGTCTGGTTATGCTTAGTGAACACTTATGACGTTAGTCTTACTTCATACTGACAAAAGCTCATTTTTGTTCCCTTCGCTCACTCAATCAGCGCAGGGAATGCTAGTTAGCATCCAAACTGGAATACAATGTTTGGATGCTAGTACTCCCATTACAGAAATCGGAACACTTTTTTTTTCAGTTCGTTTTTTTTTTATCGGTGGCCCGAAAATTAGTTGAACCGGGACTCGGTGACCCGGCTGATCCAGTGAATTTGTGACCTGTACTGACTGACCCACTCACTTGGATTATCTAGCTTGTGAACAAAATATTAAGTCCCGTTCTTGCCCATGTTTAAAACGCCAAAGGAACAACTAAGATGATTTCAACTTAATAAAACACACGTAGATGTAAGAGACGAATTGTCCAGGAACGAAAAATCTTACTGTCAAAATCAGGGTGAAACAAGGCATGCTGACACAAATTGATTCGGTGTCAACCGGCCTACGGGCAAATCATACCGATCATTCAACTTGCCTTCAGTATACGGAGAAGGAGAAGTCTCACCCTATGCGTTCAACTTACTTTCGAATTAGATGCATCCGAGATCCACGAACCAACGCATTCAAGTTGTCCATTGAACTACCATTAAATGACATGCGAGTGTGTTTAAGCTTTTTTTATGGGGGCAGGGATGCATTTTGTAGTATAAAAAGTGGCCGAATCGCCCCTGTAATAATCCGTCAGCACTAGAACAGTACTTTAAAGCATCCCGCCAATCCACATTCCTAATGGCACTATTTATGTTCTTCTGATTTAGGGCATATTATTTAGCTGGACTAGAGTATACTCCACTAGATCCTGAAGTTGATCCTACACCCCAAGTGCCACAATTGAACAAGTACACAATTTTGGGGACAAAAGGGCGCCCAACCCAGACCAAACAACATTGAAAAGTTTTCCTTTTTGGTCCCTGATTGTGAATTTTGGGCCCCATGCCTCCTGGGTCCGGGTGCCTTGTATCATTTGCACCACCTCTTATTGCGGCACCGCCCCCTCCTTCCCCCCCCCCCCCCCCAAAAAAAAAATAACTTCACGGTTGCACCAGTCTGCATGCATGCAGCCCAAACCCTTAAATCCCATTGAAATCAACGTCTCTCTTCCGAATAACACCTTCAGGCTACGGTTCACCTTCACGTTCGTTTAACTAACCCAATGAGCCGTTAAGTTTCCCCTTCAACGCTGAGCACAGTTGCAAACACAGACTCCTCTAACTTCATCCAGCCATTGCATTTACGTTGTGCAGCCAAAACAACTCAACTACCAAAACTCGATCTCCATTTATTATTTTACACAACAGATTTGGTGCGGCCAGAGAGACAGAACGAGGGATAGAAAGAAAAACGAATGAGTGGTACCGGGTGTTATTAGATTTGGGATGAGGAGGAGGAAAGCGCATCATCCCATTTTCCAGGGCCCGTATTTTGATGAGGCAGCACGAGCACGCGCGCAGCGTCATATATGCCTGCAAAACATGATTCGATCCAGCTAAGCAAACTCATGCTGCCTAAAAGGTTGTAAAGGAGAAACAAAGGAAGAACAAAGGCATGGGAGTCCGTCAACACGGGGGTTATTTGCGCTCATTCAAAAAGATGTGGTTGGGACATGAGAGGCCATAAAACCTTCTAACATAAATCTCCCAAAAGGAAAAAAAAAAAAAAAAATGGCGTCATCCATCGTGCATTATATGGGTAAGATTTAGTTTCACGCCCGTTTCTTCACTATTTTGGAAATGTTTCTTGACATGCTCCCGCACTCGTTAAAAGATTTAACGACATCACTAAAGGTAGATGGCGCCACGTCAGAATGTCTCTGTTTGTGAACATCCATCTTTAAATCTACCTACCGCAAATCAAAACAGCACAGAAAGTGACACATCTACTAATAATATAATCTCATCAAAGGTACATCCCCTGGCGCTCGTGCCTGCTGCAACGAAAAAGGGACCCTGGCCAAGGCATTGCGAGAGACAATACCTATCCCCTTCATCAACCATGGGATTTATTCTAGTCTATTCTGGACAATATCTCGGCCCCCTATACCTCGATCGAAACTTTCCTGGTTCGAACATCCGGGTTTTACCCTTCTCCTTAGACCGGACCTTTTTCGGTTTCTAAACCTTCCAGTAAGGTTCAAAATTGAGCCGTTTCATCTGTAACGTCATTCGTTTCATTTTCCAGGTTGCTCCAATTCGAACGCGGCACCCTACTAAAAATGTCGCCCCCCTCCCCCCCACAAATTAGCGAACAGAAACTACCAAATAATATGTCCGTTATTTTTAACAAATAACTTCAAAAAAATTGTACCAGGAAGATTGCATCTCATTTCGTGCTTTAAAAAATCCACCAAAACCCAACACTTCGACACGGTTTGGTACCACCAACACACAGCACACCATAGCCAAACACAATACAACGTTCCAAAAGTGTCTGCTGAGTAAGAGTGAGTGCATGATGGATCCCTCCAGAGTCAGTCGATAAACTTTCGCCTGGTGCATGCTCAAAAAGTCAACCACCTCTTCGGATTGTTGTGGCTGATATGTCCACAATATCTTGCAAATCCATCCGTCGGGTCGTGGTGTGACATCACGTCCATTCTTTGGCGCGCTCGGCTGAGTTTGTTGAGTTATGATTACAGTTTTGGAAGGTCTGGATGGCTGACATAACAAGAATTGCACATGTGACGTCATGTATGGAGCAAAATTTATCTCACAGTGGTGAGTTTCGTCGATTAACTTGGTGATTTTGGAAAGTACTGTTTGCCTTCGAAATGAGACAGGAAGATGTTCCAACCCTTCCGAAAGAAAATTATGTGAATTGGTAGCAAGCAACTCTTGAACGATTCCTGAGTTATCTAGATAATTACCACGGTAGTTGTGGAAGGGGCATGTCCACTGAATCATACTGGAAGAGGCTACCTACTAACATTAGTCATATAGTTAAAAGTAGTTCTGGCCAAAAACAATGGCAGCTGAAATTATTGGGGTTCCGTTAATTTAAAAAATGTACTTAATGGAATCTAATGCAATAAAAAGTGGAAACTAGTGGAACGTTACGAAACCGCCGCCTCTTTAATGGAATACCAGGCTGCGGTTGCTCCGTTGCAAAGAAGGCTCGTCTACACTCTGTTCTAACAGTAGGGCAGGGTAGATTAGTAGGGCAAGCTAGCCTCAGAGAGTACCCTCTACTTGTAATAGGACTACAGTAAAAAAAAAGGCCACGTTAGTAGCCAGAAAACGTAAACTTTGGACAGCGCAAGGGGTTGAGGTCGGGAGCAAACCAAACCTCCAAATGTCAGATCTCTTGGACAAAAGGAAGCATAGTTGTACTTAAAAGTGCAACCCCCCCCCCCCCAACCAAAAAAAAAAAAGCCTAACTCTTTTTCTTAAGATTCCACATGAAAAGTCACGAGGTTTTATTCAGGGACATTCTGCTTTCGGGTCGGTCCACCCAATGCAACGTGTCAGTGTTGTAACAGAGCTATTTCCAGTCGAAGAGTGTAAACAGGCGAGATTACCCAAGATGTTTGGTGACGCCATTGCTCCCAAACAAAACAAAGCCATTACAGTCAAGCCGACGCTGCCTCCTCGAAGCAGACGACGCTTCCGTTTTCGAAGCTAACGGTTTGTTTCAACTAGCAGTAGTTGTTAACAAAATTAATGAATAACTAGCGGAGTCACTCGCTTTGCCAGCTTGCCACATTTTTTTGTTACAACTGCTATGCTTCAGACAGACATACCTCATCAAAAACAATCTACTGTGCTTGGGCCAATTTTAAAAATAGAATATCTGAATGGCAAAATTATGTTTCACGTGGAGTAAACACTACGGCTACACATTGGTATACTAAATGTGAACTTTCTCCTACTTTTTTTTTTTTACTTTGGCTTAGTCACCCCAGATGAGAGTTAGTGACGTCATTGCTTCGATATAAAAATTATGGCGTGATTTATGAACCTACTTGTAACGTTGATCTCCGACTGTTGACACGATACAAAAACGTTGCGTATTTTCAGTCGCATTGTCGATTGGATTTCGGTAGCTTAATGCACTTAATGCGCTTTGTATATATACTACTTATGGTTTAATTTTTCTGATTTCTTTTTGTGATTGCTATCTGGGTCAAATTTTGCCGCACTATAGGTATACATAACCATTATTGAAATTCTGTTTATATATTGTTATATTTACATCTTTCTATTTTTACTTAAAGGGATATACCTCCCAGCGCCATTTTTCTCGATCCTCCACATCAAGTACGGACCCAAAGGTCTATTTCCTTACCGTTAGTCTTTCCATTGCTAAAAATCCTTTTTTAAATGTGGTGTCTAGGAGATTTTCTGTTGAATACAATGGAACTTTATACTAACGACCCGTCACTAAATGATGCATTGCGCGCGTACAATAATCATGACGTTTCATCTCTGCGTGTACATCTACTAATTTTCTAATAATTACCATGAGATCTAAAATCCAATAGACTAATGCGATAAAAATTAAAATTAATTATTCCAAGAGATCGCCGAAGCAAAATTATAAGACACTAGCCTAGAAAATTATAAATTGTGATTTTAAAATACGAGAATCATTCCGGTTTGTGACGACACAATCGTTGACTTGATTCTGTCTCGTTGTACTATTCACAAAGCCAACCGAGACAGCAGCTATGCGAGGAACGCAGCTACCACCCCAGCCGACCTTGGCACTGTAATTGCTCGGATGATGATCTGCGCGTAGCTGTAATTTGGCACGCGGAATGTTATAAGACAGGCCGGGTGTCCCTCTAACAAAGTATGTACGTAAATTGGAATTTTGCTGCAAAGCCTGTATGGCACCGCAGCGCTGTTGTTAATAAAGTAAAGTAAAAGTAAGCCAATTTAAACGTTTGGAGCGGTCCGGTTTCGCTTGATAATAAGTATTCGTTCTTCTGTTAGGCCAGTTTGTTCATCCAACTGGTCCAGCAAAATCAATAGCCAATGACTTGCAACAATCAGTAAAAACGGCGCGAATCGAGCCAATGACGTCACATACGACGCAAAACGCGTTCAAGTTTAAAAAAAAATGGCTGCTGCTTGCCGATGTATCTCGAAAAATCTTGCATTGTTTCTGGAACTGCTGCGTAGTATTGCGTGGACCGACCCTACCAAAGCTGCCTATTCCAAGATCCCTAGTTTTATTCATCCACCGTTGGTCACTCCTTAACTACAAAAAAAAAAGGGATGCTACAAGATATTTTGTGATAATCTTATAGTTTAATCCTGCACGTTTAATTCTCTTGGCGTACTTCGTCATTTTAAACTACATTCGTCCGCACCTTCGATGGCCCGTTGAGCGCTCCGAGCCCTCCCTAATCGATTATAGCGCAAAAACACGAGCAAGGAATTTTAAGATTCATATCAATATTTGGAATCGTTTTGCCACTGTAATACCGATACGATAAAATTTCCGAGAAATACCGATGCGTAGACATTGTGTCGTAAAACCCTTGGTGAAGTCGTCCTCCTATTTTCCACTACAATCTCCGTTCGCATTCTACATCAACTTCAAGGTAAGGAGGGAAGGGGAAGTGAGAAAGCATCTGCTCCCTTTTGTTGTTACTGAGATAAAGTTGTTTATTTAGGAATGCAGCCTATTTGTTAGACTTTTAAAGATACCGCAAAATGAAGTACTGCTTGTATACTTCTGTTGAACAGGTACTCTGCAAAAAAGCAAACACTCTACCCACTCTGGCTAGATATTACGTTGACTCAACCTCATTGTCAGAAGTGGAACGCCGTTAAGATAACACTTGATCAATTTGTTTTCAAGTCTGCAGCCCCGCAAACGGTAGTTAGTTGGGAGGCCGCCAGTTTTTGCTGCTCTGGGGAGGGCGGCGCTGTTGTACGTGTCGGGATGCTCCCATGGGTAAGAGAAAATCATTCTTAAGGGGCAGCAACTTTAGATTTTGAACACGTATCATGTTAAAAGGTCACGTCACGAGGGAGGGAGGGTAAACATGCTCTCTGAGAAGATTTTTATCCCTACAACTTTCCCTCTTCCAGGATCAAATTTCCTCACCCCTCTTCTCAAACCAGACGGGCTCAGTTTTTAGGTGTTTTTTTTTGTAACGATAATACTGTTAAAATGATTTAATAAATCTTGTAACATTAGCGATACAACAATTTGTTAAAAGTTACAAGTTAAAAGCTCCTTAATGTATTTCAGCGAAGGAAATCAACGAAGCAGGTACTTCCCCGTGGTTTATTGTCAAACATCATTGAAAATGTAATGTAAATTTTATGGGCAAAATAATATTTTTGCAATGGAAAATACTTGCGGACTAAGCCAAATGTATTGGAGTGAAGATAACATACCTATGTTTGAAATAACGAGAAATTAACTCCACTTTTACAGTTAGTGGCAGAAGTTCACATACCCCCAAACGCACCTCATACGAAGCGCACCTCCTTGCCTTTACTTACGAGCCATACTCGTAGTTCAAAATCCACTGAGCATCTCGTGAAGCTTCGCATTGAAATTTCCTCGCCGTTTTTTTAAATTTGGAATAATAATTATGGTCCTATAACTCACCAAAGTCCGTCCGCAGGTCAAATGATAGGGGAAGAAGGTCGCCTACTGCATCACTTTGTATTATCAAGAAAAAAAATTTGGGATTTACACATTTCAGTACCATTTCTTGTACTAGATGCCGTTCTTATTTTGTAAAATCATTGTGGAAAAGCTGTAGCTCTGATTAAGTTCAAATTGTGGTTTATTTGACATTTGAATATAATACAATGTAACTGTTGAAAATGTGTAATGATTATTTTTCAAAGACTTTGCACGAACTAACTTAAAATCATTCGTTTGACTACCACGCTCTTTAAAGTGTGGCAGTTTAGGGAAATAGTAACCGATGACGAAGAACACGAACCATTGCCCCTAAACTTGACCCGCACGAATGGATGGAACTGGCTGCGGCTTTGTTCCAAATCAAACTCCTCTGCCGTGATGACGGATCGCGATGCCGATTGGTACGCGTCATATGGCCGATATTCTGGTATTTCTACCCACGTTAGAATAAGTTCATCCATCTGCAGAAAAATCTGACAATGATGGGAATCAGACCATTTTAGACCCAACTGGTTTTGTATGTACTTAATATCGAGCAGCAGGTTGTTGTGGCATATGCTTCGCGTCAGCTCGCTGACCCGACAGAACCTCGAGTTTCAATGGTCATTGGGGCCACTGGCGTTGGGAAATCGGGTGTGATCAAGGAAATGGTTAAACATGGGAATGGAAATCGTGGTGATGGAATATTTTTTTGTTATTTGCACCTAGGGATGTAGCTGCTGATAATATTAATGGTCGAAACATTGCACGCTGTTCTGAAAAATACAATGGTCCAATAATTTTCGATAATTTGATACCAATCCCCCCAGTTACTGTCAATTCCAAAAGGAGTGGCGTCAATTGCACACCCAAACAGCTGCCATTACAACTGACCAACACAGTTTCCATTCATAAGTCACATGGAATGGTCCTATAATTTTTGACAATTTGATACCTATCAAACCTGTTACTGTCGTTTTCAAAATGCATGGAGTCAACTGCACACGCAAACAGCTGCCATTACAACTGGCCAACGCAGTTTCCAATCATAAATCACATGGAATGACTGGAAAAGAGCGTAATTGAAAATCAGTTTGAAGAAAAGATTGGAGACGAAGCGTCTTGAATTAGCGTTTATTAGCGTTGTGTATTAAAGGTTTTGTCAGACTATCCGCACCTAGAAATTGTCAACTTTCGCGTTCGAAAATAGTTGCTTATTATAAAAAGGGTTTATTCACTCGAAGTTATGTCTGTTTTGACTGTTATCACTTTAGTCCGTTACTTCAATAATGAAATTGATGACGGCCTAGTAAATTTAAAGCAAGTGCTTGGTCCCAAGCTAATGACTAACGCGCTGGTCATCACGAGTGACTGAGTCGGGGCTGGCTTCTGTCACAGCTGCGTTCGTCATTCTAATTCAGTTCGGACCATTTGGCATGTTGCTGTGTTGTGTGTCTGTCTTTTAAGCCCTAACCAGACTGGCTGCTCGCGGCTGCACGCCGACGCAGTATGGTGTAAAAAAGACTTCAGTATTCGTCCTTAACGCAACACCAACCAAACGATTACTGCAATATTGACCTTGTAGGCGCGTAGTTACGCACAGTTTCGCACGAAATTTTCTTCTGTCTGGAGAGGCCTTTAGTCTTCTGTACAGCCGTACCGGCTGAGAAGACTATTGCAACGACTTAGTCCGTCCGTCGCTTTTTTCAACTTCGCAACAGTACCAGAAATTGACGACCACTGTTTACAACGTTCGATTCAGTGTGAGAAGTTATAGTTAAAGAACATGGCAAATTAAAACATCGTTACTTCCTTATAGCTAATAGACTTCTTCGACGTCACTAAATTAAATAATAACATTTGATCGTCGATTTGAAATCCTAAGATAACATGGCAATAAAAAGAAATGGCTTTTAGCTTCGTTTAAAATAGTCTCGTCGCATTGTTGCGTGAATGAATAGGTTTACCGTAGGGCCTTAGGGCTTCGGGCAGATGACCAGGAGTGGTTAACGCTCGTTAAACCCTTTAAACCCCCTTTTTTAGGTTTACCGTAGAATCAAATTCTCCATTAGGCCTATCTGCTACTTATGAAATCAAAACTGCATTAAAAAAATTAGGCCTAAAATCATGTTACCACAGCAACATCAAGTTGCTACGAGTCGCAACAGCGTCTCTTTCGTCACTTCCCCACTGATCTATATAGGCTACGTTGCGCATTACGTTGTTAACCGTGTTGCAAAAAATGAATATGCTTACTATACAATTAACTCTCCGTTAGCTGCTACTTACGAAATTAAAACTGCTCGTTAAAATTAGGCCTAAAAGCTGACAATTAAGCCTAAAATGTAAAATAGGCCTAAAAGCTAACACTTTTTTAACCAGCAATTGTGATGGTTACTGCTTTTAGATCAGTAGAATAGAGACAGCCGTTGTAGTGCATGACAGAGGTGTGCGCCTGAACATTGGAAGTGGGGGAACTGTATAGAAGACCGGTGCGACTAGGCAGTCGCTGTAGCCGCTTGTTTGTAATACAGACTGCAACGCAGTTATGCTATGGCCGAGCGAAAGAACTGAATCTAATGAAATTCGATTCAAATATTTTTTTTTTATATATAAGGGTAGGAGGGGTGGAGGCAAAAAAAATCATCAAAAAATTGTTGGGAGGGAGGGGAGGAGGCAAGAACTTTGTAGCCCCTAGACGTAAAATCATAACTCCGCTACTGTTTTCCTAGGAAATTTGGTCCTGGGGAACAATTTTTTCGGGAGACCATTTTTCTGTGACACCGGTTTTTATTACGAGAAGTTCAATCCAACACTCGGCACTGTAACCAGTCAACGCTGGAACAGACCATTATTACTGTCCAACAATCCTTGTTCCTAACGCAGCTAACTCTTCATAATATCCTGGAATCACTAAACTTCAGCAAACTCAAACTAACGTTTAATAAATATACAGATGCAAATCTGTTTTGCCTATTAGACTTGAATGTCTGAGCGGGGAATTGAACCCTCGACCTTCAAGACCAAAGATTGAAGCCCTATATTGATCAACTGTGTCAGTATGGCTGAGGTAGGGCTTGATCCTTTGGTCTTAAAGGTCGAGGGTTCAATTCCCCGCTCAGGCAGTCTGACATGCAAGTCTAATATGCAGTCTATATTTATTACACGTTATTTTGAGTTTACTCGAGTTCAGCGATTCCAGGAGTTTATGAAGAGTTAGTTCCGTTAGAAGCAAGGAGTATGCTATTAGACAGCAATAATGACCTGTTCCAGCGAATGACGATTACAGGGCCCAGTAATGAAACTTCTCGTAGTAAAAACAGGTCCGTTCCCAATTAATCCAACATCAGATAATCATTTAAGTTCAATAGACAAACAATTTTTTGTCTGAATTTATTTATCACTAAACGAGCACATTTGGCTTTCCGTCCTGTCCAGGATAAGACAGTTTGACAGCTTCACAGAAACAGACGTGTTTTACCAAAGCCTCCTACAGTAAAGGCCTTCACAATGCTCCACGAGACGACAACACAAACAGTGGTGCGGAAGGTTGGCCGACGTTGTAAACCTCATCGGTTAGTCTGCAACTGTGTCATTTGGTACTGAGATGGCAGCACCTAGCAAACCTGCTCCGCCGTTGATTTTAGTCACCTTTTTCTGGCTTGTTCGTATATGGCCTTTACTTCAGGAGGCTTCGGTTTCACGCGGCATTTAATTTGCCAACGTACACATAGCAGCTGACAAAGTATTCAATTACCAATACGGGCTATCTTTACAAGAAGGTGTTAACGAAAACTGAAAAAGAAATACGACAATGGAACGTAAGATATTCACGACATTCTATATAAAACAAGTCGACAGCTACCTACAACTCTCGAAAACATGTGCTCGACTTTGAAGTACAATTTTGTGTTGGTGCAGGGCAGGACTTTTAAGTAGTGCAACATACTAACTTCACTCTTGCACGAGGTTCACAAATGCAAAAGTAACACGAATAAAAAAAAAATACGTGTCGAAAACTTCTCCTGCATTGGGTTTTGATTGATTGATCAAGATGGAACACTTCGCAGAGAAACGCCTTACGTTATAAGAGTATGTGGCAATTCCCCAACCGACCATTCCAGCTCAAAAATTGTTCTGCAACCGAACTTCAATCCTTTCCCCACATCGTGACGAGATTGAACAAATGGCGAGGCTAAAAACAAAACTTCTTTGCGGCCCAAAAGTCGTACGTGTACCCTCATTAGAGTGTAGGACGAGAATCAAAAACCTAGGAGACTTTCTGCCCCCCCCCTCCCCCCCCCCCCCACCCCCAACCAGGGACGCACGAGTTTGGGTTAGCATAAACTACCACAACCGCTGCGTCCATGCCTCTTCCCCAGCCTACACCTAGCAATCGACTTGTAGCAATCGATTTTTTTTTGTACCAATACTTCCTCCATTGTGAAGACAGTTTACCGCCAAAAAATAGCTTAAAATATCTGGAAATCGGAAAATGCTTCCATTTTTTTTATTAAGAAAAAATGTGGGTTCGTACGCGGCCTTGAATTCTTTGAAAAGCCTTAAATTTGAAAACCGAAAATTGAAGGACTGAAAAACATTGAAAATTGGAATTTTAGTTGTCGCAGCCATGAATCGGCCTTGAATTTTGTGAGTGTATTTTGTATGGAATGAAGTTAAAGGCACAACAATAATATTAATTTAGGTACAAAATTAAGAAATATATAGAAATAGTTTTTCAGCCGAATCTACTTCTTCTTAGAAGGATGCTTCAGTACGTGGATTATACTGGAGACAGAAAGCGGAGAGATGTGCCGTGCAGTGAATGCTATTCTTGGCAGAAGGGGCAGCTGAGCAAGGTTGCACTTGGTGTTACATAATGTACTCCTGCTGTGCTGGAATTGAAAAGTAATTTTGATAGCTTTGTGTACAAAGAGCGTTGAAATTGGTTGTAAGTTAGCTTGAAACAGCTTTGAAATTGGTTTCGTCTGTAATAGACGAAACCTGGAAAATAAAATTCATTCTTTTTATATTTATTTTTACAGAATTAGTTTTTTTTGTACACTGTTTAGATATGATCAGGATACAGGACAAGGTAATCCTGTATAATAATTACAAATAATTATTTTTATCTAAAAGTCGTAGACTTTTGTATCTTTACCTCTCCTTCCCCCCACCCCCGCCCAAAAAAACCAAAATTCCTTAAATTTTGGGTCTAATGGGAGAGAGGGGTAAAAGCGAACGAGAAATGCAAATTTGGTTTATACCGCCTGCTACGAGTCACAAACACGTGCTGCCTTCTGGTGCCATTGATGAACGCAGGTATTCTTTATTCGTGGTAGTGCTAAACTTTCAGAAGAGTGGCACTACCTATAACTATCTACTCTGGTGCAGTGTTTGTTATTTCATGATAAACTCTCAGAACCAAAGTAGAAATCTTTAACGGCCTAACATGCGTTCTGCAAAGGACTTCACTTATTTTTTAGCATGTGTAGCTAATAAAATTAAGAATCAAGACGTGCAAATGTTGCGATGATTTCATTCACAACCTTTAAAGGAAAATCAGTTAATTAAACATGAATTGAAACATAACCGCAAGCCAAAACCACCAGTGAGGTTGAATTTGCCGACTACGAACAAGACTTGAACTGCGATAAGTGAAATGAACTGGAGCCGTGAAAATATAAATGCGGCAGCAGCTTAAAGTGGCACTATCACCGATTGAAATGCTAACGAAAATACCGTGGCGCCATCTAGCGACATTGATATTGTTAACCTTTATAGCTTGCTCGCAGGTGCACAAGGTTGAACCAAATTTTCACTCAATAATAAATGATGTCGTGGCTTGTTTGTTTCGTTAAAAGAAATGCCGTTATGCATTCCTTCTCTTGGTGCAAGCAAACGCTAGATGGTACTACACAGCGCTAGATGTTGTCAGAATTCGTCTGCTGTCAATCGGTGATAGTGCCACTTTAATGCACGATTCAGAAGGCTTCTATTCGGCCAGAGGATTCATCTACAAGTGGAAGTTGAGTAGCGAATACCCGAAGGCGCACAGTTTCGAAGTTGAACTCTTCCCACAGCAGTGGAAGACAAAATAACTTTTTTTTTTAATTAATTAAGTAATTAATTTCTTTGATCCTTAAGTCAGTCGAAGCAATTTAATGCTTATTTGGCTGAAGCGGTTCAATTTTGAACATTACCAGATTTTTGAGAGAAGAAATATCTGGTATGGGGAGGAGCCAACACGGGGATTTGAACTGGGAAACCTCCGATCATCATTGGGGCCGAAAGATTGTCCAGAAATGGCCAGAATAATTCCCATAGCCGCTGAAGGAGTATGGTAGCCTCTCACACTACCCTGGCCGGCAGTTCTGGCCGGAACTTTGCCAGGATAGCTACGAAAAGCGAGTTTCGCAAGGGTTTCCTGGGATGGGAACTTAAGTAAAGCGGAGCAAAGCAAAAAGAAGCCAATCAAATCCACATATTACAACTGGCTGTTATATGTGCATGATTGGCTTAGTTTTTATTTAAAAAAAAACCCTAACAACTTGGGGCCTTTTTAATAAAGAAAAAGAAGCCAATCAAGTGCATATATGTATAACAGTCAGTTCTTATATGTCACTTGATTGGCGTTTTTTTTAATTTTTTTTATTTAACTTCTGCTTGTACTGGTTTCTTGGTCTCCGAGCCAAGGGAATGCGAGATAAAATTGCTTTAGTGACCCCATAGGACTTTAAAAAAAAAATGCGCTGCTTCCCCTGTCAACATTCGGATGCAAGGCTCCCACATCAATGTAAGGGGCCTGGCACTAACTACAACAGCGGGCCCCCCTCCCCCGACTGAAATCGTAAAAAGGTTACACTATGGTATAATACTAGTCGACCATAATTGTGCTTAACGGGTTGGTTCATTCATTAATCCGGGCTGCTTACGTTTGAAAACGTCCCTGCCTAACAAGGAGACAGGCTTGCACTACAGTGCTCCTGCTCCGTGCTCGTTGCCGTTGGATTGCAGTTGTTGTTTGTTGTGAGCATAAAAAACATTCATAATATGCACTAAATCGAGTACATTACCCATAGTCATCAAAACTAATAATTGCAAAAAAAAAATTTAGGCCGTGCGGGCCCCTTGAGTGACCGGGCCTTAGTACAGTGGGTCCACCTGACCCCCCTGTTGTGAGGACCCTGTTCGGATGTGCAAGGAAGCCCAACTCATACTACAACTTTATCGCCGGTCCACAGTAATGATATAATTTCCCATTCAATGGGCAACACAACCACTCTTCATCATATTAATTACATTCTCTTAACTAAATTTGTAATCGGTCAGAAACCACAGATTAATGAACCGGAACGTTAACACTTTCGG
>JAHWFP010064589.1:43839-54826 GCA_023313725.1 Lithobius niger
TTCTTGTGTATTTTATATTGTTCGCGTCTTTCTTGTTTTTGATCCAATTGATATGACTCCGCCTAGCCTGCCAAAAGGCGAAAACCAACTGCCAGTGAATTCGCATTCAAATTTTGTAAAAAATAAAAATACAAGTTTCAATAACGGACGTATTGTTAATGGCAGTAGGTTATCCCGGCATTTATTGTTTGGAAGGGGATTGGGAGGGATTGGAGGGGGAGGGAAGCAAAAAATTAGAATTCAAAGTGGAATTGGAGAATTCATGTAAGGAAGGGGGAGGAAATGTTTTAAGTTTATCGAAACCCTGCACAGCAACTCAATTTCAGCAATATTAGTGCCTTTGAAAGTTTAAAAAGTCAATTTTTCGGAAATAATTAAATAAACACAAATCGTTGTTAACTAACATTAAATAATGCAAATTTACATTTAAATTTATACCAATTTTCAGAATTTTGTTCAGTTTCAGTAAAGGCCATATTTGTTTACTTTTCCTTGGTTTTATTCGTAACATCGGGTCTTGCCCCACCCCTTTTTTTCTCCTCACCCCTCACCGGGTAATACTCCACTGGCTAGTGCTTTGTTTAACGCGGACCCAGCCTTAGCCATGGCTCCAGACGTAGAGAGAATCAATTTTGCTACGTAAATTCCATCGGAAATTCCTAGGGTCTTTTACATGCCACAATCGACATGAGCAAGACATCACAGGGGCCCTTCTCCTCTCGAAAATGCCAGGGGTGGCTGAGGACGGACTGGAGCCCGGAGACCTCTGGCACATGAGACGTCATGCTAACCATCAGACCACTTTGGTCCCTGCACTGGTTAGTGCAAAGTTATTCTTTCCAAACGCTGACGACCTACCCAAATGCAGTTCTATTTAAGCATAGCACGAACGATTTGGAAGGGCCCTTAGCTGTAAGTGGAGTGGCCAAGTTGTCCCAAATTTTGTTCAACAGTTGGCAGGGAGTAGTAACTAACGCATACACATGCGTGCTGTCATCGTAAGTGGCAACGCCTAGGCACAATCACGAGGGCTTGTGTTATTATCTCCACATGCACGAATGTTAAAGTTAGCGGCGATTTGACTGTTTAATCATAGGACTCAACTCCTATGATTTAATTATTAGCACCAAGTGTTCACCAGTCGTCCCTCGTTTAGTTTTTGCCTCACTTGTACACCATCCAAATAATTTTAATTAGTGAGGGATTTAATGGGAGTGAAGCTCACGGCATGTTTCCAGCATAAAGGAAAATGTTGCACGACACTTTCGTACGGTATTTTTAGTTGCACATGCTACCAGGACCTAATAAATGCACGAAGTGGATGCGTCCATGTTGTAACTATCGCTTCATATTCCACCCCTTGTCACAAGTCGTTTGGGAGAGAAGCTGTGGTTTAGTTTTCCGGCTCCAGTCCAGTTGGTTTAATATCGATCGAATCATATTTTTTTTTTTATCAAAGAAACGCTAAAAAGAAGGCGTCAACTCTCCGGCACGAGCATGCACTAGCGTTGAATCAGGAGACGAAACACGCAATTTCTTTTTCTTGGCCTGAAAAAATCATCCGCTCCACCGCATCACGCTTGGAACGCTTTTGCAGGCGGAGGTGTCACATGCCTGGATTTATCGTAGCATGAGTGGCGTTTTTTCGCACCACAACTATTGGGTTAAAATCTAACCGCGGCATTTTTAACGTGGGTTACCCCCAGAAAATAGTTAGGATCAGAAGTTCCACATTCGGCCGCATGGAGTCGCCACCCAGAACGAGAGATGGAACATGCGATAATATTAGCATGGACACTCCGTCGAACCCTAAGGGCTCTCCTTTATGACGCTCCTGGTAAATTTTAACAACCTTTATCAAGGTAAAAAGAAACGAATACCGGTAAAAATGCAGGAACAAACTTTATGAACAGGTCAGTAAAGTAAGTAAAGTAAGTAAGTAAGTAAAGTAAGTAAGTAAGTAAGTAAAGTAAGTAAGTAAGTAAAGTAAGTAAGTAAGTAAAGTGACAAGTAAGCAGCAATGACGACGAAAAAATTATCCAATGTGCTAGGTCGATATTGTGCGTCTCGTTGCTAACTTGCCTTATGAATTTCAGTACACAACAAACTGACGCGAGAAAATGTCTGAACTCCAGACCTGCAAATCTGGACAAACATAGGACCTACTAAGCTGTTCTCCGTAGCACATTCACATTGTTGGCTCCATTGTGATTACGCACACCGTAAGTGGGCTTTAATAGTCGAGGGGGTGAGGGGCTTTGCACTTTTCCTTCCGAACAAAAAAATACCAGTTTCACTATGATTCGCAGCAAATTACCAGCTAAAACAATGTCTTCCTCCTGTCTAGTGGCGTGCATAGAAGCGGGGCAGGGGGGCATTTCACCAGTCCTTTTCGCAAAATTCCTGTTTTGTAAAAAAAAAATGGCCTTTTGTGCCGACATTTGCCATTCGGGGTGCCTGAGAAAGGGTCAAAAGGCCGAAAAAAAAGGCCTAGAAAAGCCAAAAAGGGGGGGGGGGTGGAGGCTAAGAAATGGGCAGAATAGGGTAAAAATAGGGAGCAAAAAAAGGTCTGCAGAAAAAATGTCCTCTAAAATTTACTTTCCCCTTTTACTGAAAGTTGCCCCTGTCCTCTCGGAGGGTCTGTGCACGCTGCTGTCCTTACCAAATCAATGCTCGTACAGATAAACTATCTCGATGTTTAACCTTACTACACACAAAGTAGAGAGGAGGTTTGAGGCATTCCCAGCCGAAGCCATAGCACCAGCATGCGAGAGGGACAATTTTGATTGGTAAAGCCAATCAGAAATTGCTACGATCGTATGCATGCCACAATCGACATGAGCACAAGGCATCACAGGGCCCTTCTCTTCCTGAAAATGTCAGGGGTAGCTGATATCAGGAGGGGGCAGGACAAACCTGGATTCGAATGGGGACTTCCGTCCCTGATAGGGGTCTGAATGTCCAAATATTCAGAATAGGTCAGAATAGATCCATTAGAGAACCTTGATAATCTTTCAAGCTACCCTGAGAGGTAAGTCTGGCGGGAACTTTGCCAAAGTCCTTTCACACTCTCCACTGACGACCAGCTGAATTTCTTCACGATAGGCTACGCGCTGTCACTTCTCAGTCAAATGATTTTAAGTAATCTCAACGGCGATAACGATGCAACCTTACGCAAGAAAAGAGTTAAAGAAACGTGTAAACCGTATATGGCCAGATGGACGATGTGTAGAGAGTATGGTTAAAAACGCTCAATTAATTAGAATGCGGATGGAAGCAATTGTCTATAAGACCAAGGACCTTTTAAAGTTGCAAGTACGTATAGTCTCAGATTGAAACGAATGCCAACTTCCTGAGTGGAGCAACTCGTGTGCGATTATGACTAACGACCCTGGATAGCTCTTACAACGTCTATGGCTTGAAACTACGAGTTCTAAACAGCGAAACCCTAGACCCTTTTAAAGCTAAAACAAAAAAATATCGCACATGATGTAAAGCGACGTTTGAGACACCGCCGTACGTACGTGAGCGGCGTACGTACTACCAACACTTTTTTTTAAATTGTACCGTACCAAAGTTCTCCTACTGACAACGTCGTTTTATGTCTGTCGTTTTATCTATCGTCAAAATGCGGTAACATGTGTTCTGAAAGTTGAGTTTAAGTTTAAAATGAGCCTCAATTGGGCTGCCGTTCAGGTTATTTTACAACACAGGCTGCGTTCAGGTTCTTTTTCGCTTAACATTAAAAAAAAATAACAAACACTAAAACTTGGCATTTCGTGGCACATATTTCGGCCACTTTACAAAAGTTATCAGGAAAGCAAACACATTTTCATTTCAAAACATCTTTTCCTGTTTACTTTGGATAAAGTGGCCGACATTTTTTATAGATGCGCCCCGCGAAATATCAAGTTTTGGTATTGATGTGTGAAAGGAAAGTATACAATTACCTGAATGAATGTAAACCGGTGCTGTTAAGGCTTATTTTCAATTTAAATCTATCGAAGCGATTTATTTCCTTAATTTAAAAAAAAAGTTGAAAACGCGCTGGTTTAGGTGGAATGGCTATAATGCATCTGTATTTATTCAACAATAAATAATATTATTTTGCCGTTGGCCCAATGCTGTCCACAATAGCATGTTCAAAGTGCCCTCGAAATGGCCAGAAATCGAACCTACATAGACCTACTACTTTTCTGCTTTGAAAACACTTGAATAAGAAATATATATCATTTACGTGTGCAATTTCAGTGGAAAGTTTTATGTGGGATTGCAAACAACAACGATATAGCGGCACAAACGGTCAACGTATTCCTGAATAAATAAATACGGATGCAAACTTATTTACGTTGCCTTTCGGACTTAAATGTTAGACTGCCTCAGCGGGGAATTGAACCCACAACCTTTGAATGGCGTAAGTTCAATTCTCCGCTCAGGCAGTCTGCCATATAAGTTCAAAAGGCAACGTAAATAGGTTTTCATCCGTATTTATTTTACCCCTCTTGAGACATTTGGCTTTCCATCCTGTTTAACGTATTCCTGAACAGGTAGAACAGGTTGGAACTATAGAATTATATACTATCACACTCTCCATGTTGAAAAGAACAAGGGCGACAAACATCAATAGAGCAGTGACACGACGTAGTATTATTGTATATAACTCTAGGCTGAAGCCTTAATGGGTTAGCTGCAAAGGGCACTGCGGAGAGAAACAGAAGGGCGTCATACTGAAGCCGATGCTGTGAAGAGTGATTTCTTAGACCTAAAACGCGCGATTTTTGTTTTTGGAGAAAACAACGTTATTTTAAGCCTAAGAAATCAGCTCTTCCGTTGTTTTTCCCGCCATTTTTATGTAGTGCACCTTGTAATTATGCCCTCCAAAACCCATACTGGTGCCAAAATGGCGACAAATGTCACTGCTCTATACGCATTAGTCAAACTTCTTTTTATTTAAATAGGCCTAAAAACATCATTGGTTTGGTTGTCCCTTCCATTTGACATGTTACCCGCAGGCTGCAACGTTCCCACATATCACACAGCTTTTAGCGGAACCTTTTTCATTAAGAGCTGAGAAAATTGTGCCCTCAGGCTAATGCGATTTCTAATGCGTGGGTATCTGTTGACATGCTTGATTTGCAGGCAAGCCCAACTAACACCATGGAACTTTCAAAAACACAAATACAAATTTGGACGGCTAGCTACCCACCGAACATGCAACAAGGAAAAATCTTACATACGTGTATCAAGGGCATTTTCTGACGCATTTCCCGTCGTAGTGGAGCACTTCACCAATCCCACGGTAACTATAACAACAGTCACTAATAGTAAAGCAGGGAAGTAGGCTTGCAGCATGGAGAATGGACAGATACAGCTTACTCTGACTTTAAGCTTCGGTAATAGAGTCGTGAACTTCACTCATCGTTTTACAGCAGCAACACTGAGGGGGAAGTACGCCTTTAAAACACGTAAAGGCTCTTAAGGTGAGCACAGACTGTCTTAAAGCTGGATGGATGCTGTAACCCCTTCAAGTTTCTTAATCCTCATCTCACAAGAGGGACGATAAAAAAGCGTGGAACGGTACACTAAGTTCAACTCGAGTCGAGTTGGTGCGCACTCAGTGATAACTGCAATGCATTTGCGTTGAGAACGTGCAGACAGGCAAGACAGGCCGGGCAGGAGAACAATAAACTGGGTCGGGGAGCGAATTGGAATTATTAAAGACTAAGCCCTTGGTGACGTATTATCTGCCGGCCTGAAAATTAGGCGCGTTGGCCAAGACGGGATGTCATGACAGGGAGGAAAGGATATCATCCTGTTCGGAGAGCAAGGGGGAGAGAGAGGAGAAAAGTGGGACCTCTTCAATGCGAGCTCACACTGAGCGCTTTCTCCGAACCGTAATTGAACTTGGAGGGATAAAATTGCTGGTGTTCGCCCATATTGCCGCCCGATGGAAGCCAAAAAAAAAAACAACCAACTTTGGAAAAGACATTCGCTCAACTGCTGACGATGTACACTGCCTCTCTATACGACACAGAAATGGACTTGTTCCGTCCCTCCTTGGCCACGAGGTCATCCATTTTCACCGAAATCCTCCTATACTTCTGAATTCGGTTTCGCCGAATTTTAATCCCTCTACGAACTTTTATCGAAACAAGGATTCTTAATTCGCCGAAGCATCCCCTTTTGCCAACCGTCCTACACGAGAAAATGAATGTAATTAACTCCAGATGGTTTGAGGAAACACTTCAAACTGAAGGAAAGGCATGGTAGGGGGTGGGGGGGGGAGGATTTGTCGCATAGGGAGAGCACAGCTGGACAGTGATGGGTGAACAAGAGTGATATAAACGCATTGACGATTCAGCTACAGTTCCCGCGAAAGACATTCGTTTTTAGTGGAAATCACACTTCTAAAGTGGGTAATCTTGCGCACATCTCAAGTCTGAAATAAACGTCTGCACGTCACTGACGTATCCAGTTTACTGCCACTGCAAGAGACGGTTGCTCGCACGTCCAGCCAATCATAGCAGACTTCGTTCAACATCACCCAATCAGATCCCAGGTTTTTCTAGCGTTTACATTAACGCTAACGTAATCTTCTGTATTTACGTTATACCGGGTTCGCAACAAGAAAAAAATTTAAGGACTTTTTAATGACCATTTTTGCGAACCCTGATTGTAGTCCCGTTACGGACCGGTTATTATTTACGTCTGGGCCGTCCCCCTCCCCCTTCAAAACCCTGAGAAAATCTCCCCCCCCCCCTTCAAAAAAATGTAACTCGTCTACCTACCCAAATAAAATGAGCTTTTGAGACTGTCTGTGTATATAGACTGACTGTCTATAGGTAATTTCCTGTAACTAAATTAAGTTAAGTAGCACACCGTGCCAAAAAGTTACCGCCAGTTGGTTGTATTTGTGTTGGTTTTAGTTTAATTTTAATTTTACTCAATTACGTTCATAAGAATTGCTTAAAAATACATGGCGAAGATTGCCTTTTCATATGAAGTTCATAACCAATAATACTCTGATGAAAATAGGATAACCACCAAAATAAGTGATATCTACAAAAACCCCACGATGATAAAAGGACCCATCACCACTTTCTCCTAGAATGTAGTGGTACACGATCCAAAATGGCTGCTACCAAGCTTCTCGACCCAATCTTGATCACTAACTCCACTTTAGCACGTGTCAGTGTTGTTTTAAAAATGGTCTAAGTTCAGACCACCAACTTTGTGGAAGCAATTTCGACGCTGATATCACTACTTTCTATTGCGAAAACTTGATGGGTCCCTTTTACTATATTTGGGAGGTTTTTGTGCGATTGATAGATTTCACACACACACACACAGAAAAAACAGCGACACCTGATTTTTCGGTGAACTCCCGTTTCGCCAAATCCCGTTTCACCGAAAAAAAAAGCAGATTAACAGTTTTGCCCTGGGCCGGTCCCGTTTCCCCAAAATCCGTGTCGCCAAAACGAATTAGAAAAAATTTTACGTACACGAAATGTAATAGCCTACTTTATTTCTATGTAATGGAGCTTTAACAGGCAAACATTTAACAGAGACAAGCAGTGGTAGAATAAGCCCAGTTGATTTATTAGCGTCGTGAAAACTGGCAATACAGACGGAAAAACGTGCGCTTTAAATATAATTGTTTAGAATGCTTGGGCGTCACTACGTCAATGCGATGGTTCTCTTGTAAGAATAGACACGTGATGGTTAACCTTTTCCAAACGGGAATTCCTGTCTTGCAGAATACCGTTTCTCAGAAGCAAAACATTCTTCAAAAATTTACCATTGCAGAAGTTAAAGAGGCATGACTAATTGTTAATAATTTTTTATTAGTTGTGGTTTCTGATTATTATTAAATTATTTTGTAAAATGGGATTCTGCAAAACGGGTGTTTGTCGATAAATGTTTGACCATAATCATGTTATAAATGTTCGTGTTTAAATGTTTTAAATGTTTCGTGTGCCAAAAAGTTCATGAACGATATTTGGCGAAACGGGATTTGGCGGAACGGGACTGGCAACTGAGGCAAGGGCTGTTAATCTGCTTTCTTTTTGGCGAAACGGGATTTGGCGAAACGGTACGAAACCGATTTTTCAACCCAAGTTATAATTTAATCGACTTTGAATATTCTCCAATTAGGCGAGGAATTTTAGCATGTTGAAAACCAAACATTTTGCTTCATGTGACGTAGCAGATTGGCTTGACCCGAATGAAAACCAATGTCACGGTAGTCTTTTTTTAAAACTCACATTTCTGAAATAACGTCCTCTCCCACCTTAGATTTATTGCAGAATATTATCATGCGACCTGCGACTTAAGCAGAAATTCAACAACGCAGAGTAACTTAAATGGGGGCAAAGAGGAGACAGAAGGAGGGGGTTGTCAGGTAAGATGGTGAAGACCGCCCGGACCACCTCCATGCTACCGCCATTCCAATCTGTCGCTGTTCTCTACCTACAGCAGGAATTAAACTGTCCCTTTAAATTCAACGATCGGCGCAACGAGCGGTTGGCCGTACTCATACGGATATTACTGGCATGGAGATAATAGTTGGCTCGTCTTTTTACCCCCCCCCCCCCCCCGGTGCTCCGCCGAAGAAGAATTACGGGCGTTTCTGGCACCGAAGTTCGTTTTATGATTTTCGTACATTAATTAGGAGTCTTGACGAATTTTTTGGAGTGGTGTGCCGCAAATAGAGAGGTAGTGGTTTTAGACTTCTGTACAGCCGAAAGGGCAGAGAAGACTATCGCAACGGTTCTTTCGTCTGTCCGTCGCCTTTTTCAACTTCAGAACGGAACCAGATAGAGGCAAACGGTTTTCACCATTAGATTCAGCGACCAAAAATGCGATAAAAAAAAACCTAGCAAATTACAACGTTGTTGCGCTTCCTTATAGCTAATAGGCTGTCTCGGCGTAACTCAATAAAATAATAACCTTTGATCGTCGCATTTAAACACTACAGGAAGACACGCAACCGTAAAAAAACAATAGGAATTTCGCCAACGAAATATATTCGCTTCATTTACAAGACTCTCGACATCGTGTTGCATGAATGAATAGGCCTATTCTCGAACCAACATTACGAAATTAAAACTATAGGCCTAAAGGCTGAACATTAGGCCTTAAATCACGTTCCCACGGCAACGTCAAGTCTCCGCACCATGTTGCACAAATGAATAAGCTTACTCTCGAACCTTACTCTCTGTTAGCTGCTACTTCCGAAATTAAAACGGCACGTAAAAATTAGACCTAAAAGCTGACAATTACAGCTAAAATCTAAAACTAGGCCTAAAAGCTAACACATTATTAACCGGGAATTGTGATGGTTATCCTACTACTTTTTGACTATGTAATAGAGAGCGCTGCTGTAGTGCGTGAAAGAGGTGTGCGCCTCAACATTTTCGAAAGTGGCGGAAGTGTATAGAAAACCGGTTGTGACTAGGTAGTCGCTGCAGGCCGCTTGTTTATGCAATCCGCCATATTTGCAGACAAATCATTCCCGGTTCAAAGAAATCATTAAAGACAAGGTCAATGGGCTAAGTTTGCTGATTAGTTGGGTCAAACTTAGCGGCCTTTCCCTGATTGAATGATATCACTACATTCTAAGGCCAACCTTTTTTTGGAAACTTGTCGGCCTTTGTTATACCGGTTTTGTGTCGGTTTTGGGTGGATACGATTACACCCACACCACACGAATACATCTCATTATACGTTACAGTGAATTTTATCAACAGGCAAAACAAATAAAACTAGGAAACAAGAAAACCACAGCCTCATATACAGTGGCATGAACGAAAGAAATAAAATTGTATGTTTTCTACTACATCACATCAAGCAAAGAAATAAAATTGCAGAAAACAGCACAAGGAAAACGTACTGCAACGAATTGAGGTAATTACTCCTAGATGAGACAGAGCCTGTCATATTTAGGCAGTCAAGGTGCCCAACAGTATACACAACACCGCGTTCGTGCTGGCCTATAAACAGAGTATACCAGGACTTTTCTAGCATTTTTCTAGGACTGGCCAATGAAAATTCAAGGACCACAAAAGAATAATTAACAGTAGACCCAGATTAAACCACGGCTGTAGAAACACTGGTATACTGCAATAGCGCCAGTTCTGTTTCGGTGTATGGATTTTACTTTTAGTACCTATGCACGAAGTGTCATAGTTTTTTATTTTTTTATTCTTATTATTATTATTTTTGTTTTATTTTGTGTTTCTCAACATAGTCTACATTGCACACAGATTTCCAACACGGAAAACAAAAACGCGATTTTTACTTAATTTCCAGGAATATTCCAGGACTTCCGAATTTTCTAAGTCTTTCAAGCACTTTTCCAGACCTGGAATTTTATTTTCATTTCCCACGACATTTCCAGGTTTTCAAGGACTCGTGGGAACCCTGACAACAATGTTGAATACTGGGCATACCAGCAATTTTTTCGGTCATAATAATTATCCAAAGTGCACGATGATTTGTTCTTGAAAGGAGATTTGCTGGAAAGGAGTAGAGGGCTAAACCGCACGATTATATAGATTTCATAAACGTACGAATGGCATTCGGTGTGAGAATTTTGGTTTTCTTCCAAAAAACGGATTCCTACTTGGATTTACAACAGATTTTATTTACAAAGTATTAATAGTCAATGTTTAACACAAAATGAATGAGTATACTAGCCACATCGATGTTTACGATGTCTTCGATGTTTACGATTTTACGATGCTTAGAATTTACGATGGTTTCCTTTATTTGGCGTAGTGACACTAGCCCCCATTCCATTTCGTCATCCAAACCTGTACTTTCGTTTGGTTAGGTTTTGGTATTTCGTATTAAGTAGGCCTAAACCTTAATTCTATGCCACGGATTCACAAAGTTAAACGCATTCCTGATGAGCAGCATTTTCGTGTTTCCGTAAAAAACCGACGATTCACGAAAGTGGCGTCATTACCCTAATATGGGCATAACT